>ML812330.1:0-12966 GCA_009831015.1 Picea engelmannii
GCGCGCACCTTACTGATGTGAAGTGTCTTTCAATTTTTGTATAGTTTCTGACCCTTCTGGAATGCTGTGAACAGTTCCATGAATGACTTCATTGCTGTTTTGATGATGTAGAGTTCTTGTCGCTGTGTGCAGATGATGTGGAGCTCTTGTCGCCATGTGCAGACGAAATTTCAGTGATAACAGTGACAACCACTCAGCTAGTGCCACATCAAGAGTGACGTCAACAAGTTAGATCACTCTGACAATATGTATTTTGGGGGAAACAATGTCTACCACCAGCAGCTGCCCAAAGCATTGAAGCATGAAGTCATGAACTAATGTCGGTCATTGATCTAAGATCCTCCATATTCTCACATGAACATTGGATCAAAATGTAGTGGAAATATAAGTAAGCACTCCCATGTTGACCACTTTGGCATTGACCAACTCCGAAGGAAATTGAAGCAACAATTACCTGGATCTCCAAAGCCCCGGAGTCCCAAAGTCCCAAAGTAAATAGTGGTCATCCATCTCAACCTTGGATTAAGTCATAGCCGTTGGATTAAGTAGTAAAAGGATAAGTAAGGATTGGATATAGACCGTTGATTTGGTTCCAAGGATAACACCAGCCATTGGATCAACCCTTGTGAGAGATAACCACTTTGGGGAGTTGAAACTCTAGAAGATTGGATGGGAGAGAAAACACCCGAAGGATGAGACTAGGTTCTAGCCCCCGGTCAAGAGTTATGAACACATAAATCCATGAAGCATTGGGTGCATCAGTTAAATTAATAAGCCTTCGGTTTTGTGCATATGGTCACAAGTAAATGGTTTGAAGGAAACAACTTTGCAGAATTCGATTTCTACAATATTTGCATAGACATGGAATCAAGTTAAAAATTAAATCGATCCATATCTGTGATCGATTTATGAAAAGAAATATCACTAAATTAAAAACCTTCACCATAATGTTTCAATAATAATAGAGATTATTGTTAATTTAAAATGAAGAGGTGTGATGGTCCAAACAAATGGACACAATGCTTTATAGATCACACCAGTTGGAAGATTATATAAATGAGAAAGAATGGTGAGAAGAAAGTGTCTCTGCAGTCCAGATCAGAAGATCAAAACAAAAGCAGAGTCCAAGAAGAAGAACTGATGATTTTTATGCACTGAGGGTGGAAGGGAGGAGCACAGAAGGATTCATATCCTTTACTATGTAAATATAATTTAGTTTGTGCTTCCTAGGGTTGGTGCCCTAAAAATAAGGGAGTTGGTGCTTCCTATGGTTGGTTCCCTAAAAACAAGGGAGTTGTTTCCTAGGGTTGGTGCCCTAAAGATAAGGGAATTGGTGCTTCCTAGGGTTGGTACCCTGAAGAAGGAGATTGGTGTCTCCTAGAGTTTGTGCTCTAAAAAGGTTTGGTGTCCTTCACTATTCTTCATAAAATACTTGTAATTCCTATTAATTATATTTATATAATTGGTTTTATAAACAAGTCCATTATTGATCTATTGTGGTAATTAACAAAATATAAAAGTAACTGCTAATTGTTAAAAAATAGTAATATTTATTCACCCCCCCCTCAGTATTCCAAACTTGGTATGAGAGCAGGTGCCTTCAACACAGTCTAACAACTGGAAGGTAGATCTCGAATATGGATCAAAAAGAGAGAATGTCTAACAACAAAGCACCATTATTCAATGGAGGTGGCTATGCCCTCTGGAAAATAAGAATGAAAAACTTCTTGTTGGTTCTTGGTTTTGATATCTGGAAATCTATTGTAGATGGTTACACTGCACCAACTACAACACTCAAAGATGTTGCATGAAAGAAAATCTGCAATGACAACTCAAAAGAAGTTAATGCAATTCTAGGAGGATTGACAAATTCTGTATGTGTAAAGTTTATGCATTGTAAGTCAGCTAAAGAAATCTGGAAAAAATTGGAGGTTGTATATGATGGAGATAGAAAAGTCATAGAAGCCAAACTACATTCCTATCGAACTCAATTTGAAAATATGAAAATGAAAGAAGAAGAGAAAATTGTTGAGTACATTCATAGGGTAGATGAAGTGGTTAATTCAATCAGAGAAGTAGGAGAAAAACTTATAGATAAACATGTTGTGAAAAAGATACTAAGGTCATTACCTATGAGATATGATGCCAAGATTTCTATAATTGAAGATAGGCCAGATCTTGACCAACTCAAAGTTGATCAACTTCATGGAATTTTTACAGCATATGAAATGAGAACACAGAATGAAAAACCATCAAAAAGAGAAACAACCTTTAAAGAATCCAAAACAAAGATGGGGCAGGAGAAAAATACCAATGATGAGTTATCAGATATATCTGATGAAGAAACTGCCAACTTCATAAAGAAACTCAAAAAAGGGACTGGAAAATACAAAGGAAAGATTCCTCTAATATGTTTCAACTATGGAAAAATTGGACACTTTGCCAATAAATATCCCCATCCTAAGAAGGAGGAAAGAGATGATGAAAGAACCTTCAAATATAAGAAGAATAGAAAAAATAATGATAAAAAGTTCTACAAGAAAAATAAAACATTATTTACCCAAGAAGACAATAGTTCATCAGAGGGAAATGAAGAAGAGGAGCAAGAAGTTATATTTATGGGAATAAAAACCCAAGATGAAAGTCATTCGGAAGATGAAGAAGAAGTGAACTTTGAAGAAGAATTCCTTCGTGTAATTGAAGAACTGAGACAAACTAAAAAACAAAATAGGTTACTAAGGGAAGAGCTTCTATAGATTGAAGAAGCTACTAAATCAAGAGAGAAGGAAGTTTCCACAAACATTAGTGAGCCGTAACAATTGATTATTAAGTTAAAAACTCAACTCCAAGAGACCCAAAGAAACGAACAAATATTGAATAAATAACTCAGTCAAAAACAACAAATGTGTAAGGTTTTGGAGAATGAAATAGTTCAACTAAAAGGGAAGCCGAAAAAAGAAGATATTAAGTCTAAATTTAAAAACATCTAAAAAATCTTGAAAAACATTCTTAGCAGTCAGATATCATCAAATGATAGGACACGACTAGGATATGATCACTCTACAAAACAAGAAAATGAGAAAATCATCTATGTAGATGTTCTTAAGAAACCCATAAATAGAAAATAAAACAGGAACAAGAACAATATCATTTGAAACTATCCCAAATAAACAGAAATCTGCACCTTCTACTAATGAAAAATATAACGAAAAGAATAGAATCATCAGAAGGAATCCCTCCAACAGAAAATAATATATCTTCCTAGGTTATTGCTATTCCTGCAAAAAATTTGGACATAAAGCAAAAAGCTATAAAGATTATAGAGAGTTCAATCCAAAGAATGTTCAAAGATATGGAAATAATAAAGATAATGCAAAAAGAAGAAACTATAACTCCTTCTCTCCCTTACAAGACTACAATGTTGAATGTTACAAATGAAAGAACTATGGTCATAAATCTAGTGAATGTAGATTGTCAAAATATGAGAAGAGGATAAATATCCCCAATAATAAAAAAATATGGAAGAAAAAGAAAATAGAGTGCAATGTAGCCTTATATGCAATAAATCAAGGATGCCAGTGGTATATAGACAATGGATGTTCCAAACACATGACTGAAGATCAAAGTAAATTTCTCAATTTCAATAAGAAAGGAAAAGAAAAAGTAACTTTTGGAGATAACATGTCATCCAAGATACTAGGAAAAGGCACTGTTAGTTTAGGAAATAGTAAAACCAAAGTAGAAGATGTACTTTTGGTATAAAATCTAAAAAATAATCTCCTAAGTGCAAGTCAAACATGTGATCAAGGGCACATACTTACTTTTGATTCTCATAAATGTGAGATAAAAAAAAGGACAATGGAAAGCTAGTGGCAGTTGCACCAAGAACATCTACCAATGTGTACATCCTTAATATATATGAAGTAGAAAACTTTTGTTTAAGCCAAGTAGATGAAAGCTGGCGATGGCATAGAAAGTTGGGACCTTTAATATTTGACAGCTTGATCAAATACAACAAGAAAAAGGCAGTGAGGGACCTGCCAAAAGTGATTAAGCCTTCATATTCTATTTGTAAGGATTGTCAAATAGGAAAGAAAATAAGAGTTAGATTAAAAAAAAAAACATTCCACAACAAAACCATTAGAGCTTATTCACACAAATCTATGTGAACCAACCAGAACTAAAAGTACTTATGGTGAACAATATTTTATGTTGATTGTTGATGATTATACAAGATTGACCTCGGTATTCTTTCTAAAAGAAAAAACAGAAGCCTTTGAGAAATTTAAAATATACAAATCCCTTGTAGAAAATGAAACAAATCTCAAAATTAAATGTCTAAGATAAGAAAATGGAGGAGAATTCACCTCTAAAGAGTTCATTCAATTCTGTGAAAATCATGGTATCAAAAGACAATTTTCAGCTCCCAGGACTCCTCAACAGAATGGAGTAGTAGAAAGGAAAAATAGGACAGTTCAAGCAGCTACAAGAACCATGCTAAATGAAGCCAAGTTTCTAGACAAATTTTGGAGAGATGCAATCTACACAACAATCCACATACTTAATAGAGATCACATGAGACCCAACCATGACAAAACCCCTTATGAACTATGGTTTGGAAGGCCAACATCTGTAAAACACTTTAGAACTTTTGGAAGTAAATGTTAAATAAAGAATGATGAAGATAACCTAGGAAAGTTTGATCCAAGATCTGATGAAGAAATATTCTTAGGATATTCATCTAATAATAAAACATACAGATGTTATAATATTAGACTACTAAAGATAGTGGAAAGTGCCAATGTAAAGATAAGTGATCTAAAAAAGAGCATATCCCAAGGCATTGATAAAAAAATCTCAACAAGAAGATGATGATGTAGAATCTCAGGAAGAAGATGATAATAATGAAACAAAAGAAAATGAACCACATACTGATGAACAAGAAAATGAAGAAATGTCCTTGCCCAGAGCTCCATAAAAAAGAGTTCAAAAGAATCATCCTAAAAGCCAGATTATTGGAGATAAAAGTGCATGAGTGGAAACAAGAAGGAAAATCGATTTTGAATCAAAACAAGCAATGTTATCCCTAATAGAACCCAAGTCAATTAAAAAATCTATCAAAAGTAAAGATTGGATAAAATCAATGAATGAAGAACTAGACCAACTAGAGAAGAATCAGACTTGGAAACTAGTTCCAAGACCCAAGGACAAGAATGTGATAGGAGCCGAGTGGATCTTCAAGAAAAAACTAAATGAAAATGGGGAGATTATAAAGAACAAAGCCATATTAGTTTGCAAAGGATATTCCCAAGTATAAGGTATTGATTTTGAAGATACTTTTGCTCCAGTAGCAAGACTTGAGTCCATCAGAATGTTCCTGGCATTTGCATGCTTCAAAAATTTCAAAATCTACCAGATGGATGTCAAATAGAGGAAAACTTATATGTTGAGAAACCATAAGGATTCATGTTAAAAAAATATCAGGACTATGTGTGCAAGCTAAAAAAGTCTTTGTATGGTCTTAAACAAGCCCACAGAGCATGGTTCTCAAGGATTGATCAATACCTGCAAAAACAAGGATATAAGAGAGGGATTAATGATAGCAACATATACATCAAAATTGACGATCAAAACATGATTGTTGTTGTGGTATATGTATATGACATCATATTTGGAAGTAATCTTACTACACTAAGCATAAAATTTGCAACCAAAATGCAAGAAGAATTTCAAATGTCTATGTTGGGAGAACTATCATTTTTCTTAGGTTTACAAGTAAATCAAACCGAAAATGGAATATTTGTTTCCCAAGCCAAATATGTCAAGGAAATGATAAATAAATTCCAAATGGAGGACAATAAACCTATGAGTACTCCCATGATCACTGGATGTAAACTAAGCCTAGAAGATGATTAACCAAAATTGGACCAAATGATGTACAAATCCATGATTGGAAGTTTGCTCTATTCAACAGCAACAAAACCCGATATCATACAGGTTGTAGGACTCGTGGGGAGATTCCAATATGCACCTAAATAAACTCACTTAAAAGCAGTAAAGACAATATTCAGGTATCTTAAAGGCACCTTATAACTTGGATTATGGTATCCAAAAGATAAATACTTCAATCTAACTGCATACACTGATGCAAATTGGGCCGGTCGTATAGATGATAGGAAAAGCACCAGTGGAGAAGAATTTTTTCTAGGAAAATGTCTGGTAGCATGGCTAAGTAAGAAGACAACATCCACATTACTATCTACAACATAGGCATAATACATTGTTGTTACATCCTCTTGCACACAAGATCTTTGGATGAAGCAAACATTAGAAGATTTACAAATAAGATATGATAATTTCATTACTATTAATTCTGATAACACTAATGCCATAAGCATATCTAAAAATAAAGTATTTCATTATAAAACCAAACACATCCCAATTAGATTCCATTTCCTCAGAGATCAGGTTACCCAAAAAATAGTTAAAATAGTGTATGTAGACACCAAAGAATAGATTGCAAACATTTTCACAAAACCTTTGCCCATGAGTACTTTTGAAAATCTTCGACAGAAATTAGGAGTAAGTCAAAAACCTCATTAAAAACCATAAAATCGTATCAGAAGGGGAACATGGTCAGGGGGAGCGAAGAAAATATCCCCTCTACCATTGTTGTCAAAGGGGGAGGAAATTGATAAGAGATGAAATTTCAAAACAAAAAAGGTTTCCATCAATGGCAAAGGGGGAGAATGTTGGATATGGTGTTATGGTCTTGGACTTGATGTCAAAGAGGGACAAAATGATCAATGTTGATTATGGCATTTATGTCAAGAAAATCAATATGGTATTATCATTATATGTTTTTGAGATCCTAAAAGCTTAGGAGAAATAATGTAGGAGGTGACACGTGGAAACCACTCAGCCAGTGCCACATCAGTAGTGATGTCAATAAGTTACGTCACTCCCGGAGTATGTCCTTTGGGGGAATCCAATGCCTACCACCAGTAGCTGATCGAAGCATCGAAGCGCGAAGTCATGAACTAATGTTGGTCATTGATCTAAGATCCTTTGGATTCTCACATGACCGTTGGATCAAACAGTAGTGGAATGATACGTAACCACTCCCGTGTTGACCACTTCAGTGCTGATTAAGTTCGGAGGAAATTGAAGCAGCAATTACCAGGACCTCTGAAGCCCTGGAGTCTTGAAGTCCCAAAGTAAATAGTGGTTGTCCATATCAACCTTGGATTAATTCATAGTCATTGGATTAAGCAGTAAAAGGATAAGTAAGGATTGTATCTAGACCGTTGATTTGGTTCCAAGAATCACGCCAACCATTGGATCAACCCTTGTGAGAGGTAACCACTTCGGGGAGTTGAAACTACGAAAGATTGAATGAGAGAGAAAACACCCAAAGGTCAAAGTCTGAAGGACTAGGTTCTAGCCCCCGATCACACGTTATGAACACATAAATACATGAAGTGCTAGGAACATTGCTTAAATTAATAAGCCCATGGTTTTGTGCATATGTAAATGGTTTGAAGGAAGTGCCTCTGCAGAATTTGATTTCTACAATATTTGTAGAGACATGGAATCAAGTTAAAAACAAAATCAACCCATATCCGTGATCGATTTATCAAAAGCACTCTCACTAAATTAAAAACATTCACGATAATGTTTGAATAATAATAAAGATTATTGTGAATTTAAACTGAAGAGGTGTGATGGTCCAAACAAATGGACACAATGCTTTATAGCTCACACCAGTTGGAAGATTATATAAACAAGAAATAATGGTGACAAGAAAACCTCTCTGCAATGCAGATCAGAAGATCAAAACATAAGCATAGTCCAAGAAGAAGAACTGGTGATTCTGATGCAGTGAGGCTGGAAGGGAGGAGCACAGAAGGATTCATATCATTTACTAAGTAAAGATAAGGAAGTTGGTGCTTCCTAGGGTTGGTGCCCTAAATATAAGGGATTTGGTGCTTCCTAGGGTTAGTGGCCTAAATACAAGGGAGTTGGTGCTTCCTAGGGTTGGTTCCCTAAAGATAATGGATTTGGTGCTTCCTAGGGTTGGTGCCCTAAAAACAAGGGAGTTGGTGCTTCCTAGGGTTGGTTCCCTAAAGAAAAGGGAGTTGGTGCTTCCTAGGATTGGTACCCTGAAGAAGGGGATTGGTGTCTCCTAGAGTTGGTGCTCTAAAAATGATTGGTGTCCTTCACTATTCTTCATAAAAACCTTGTAATTCCTATTAATTATATTTATATAATTGATTTTACAAACAAGTCCATTATTGATCTATTGTGGTAATTAACAAAATAAAAAAGTAACTGGTAATTTTTTAAGAAGGGTAATATTGATTTTTCTCCGCCCTCTTAGTATTCCAACAATTTATCTTTCGAGTAATTACCTTCTTTCCTGAACTGATCTCCTCAATACTGAAGTATGAGGCTCTTGTTTTTCTGATTCATGTTCTTTTGTAGAGTTTGATTCATTATCCTTCAATTCAAACTCCATTTTCTCTGGTTCTTCCTCCCTTGTAGGAATTCTTGTTTGAAATAATATTTGATTTATCTAAATAACACATCCCATCTATACACTACCTTCTTATTTTTTGGGTTCCAAAGATTATAATGTTTCAGACCATCTTTATAGCCAACAAAGATACACTTTTCAACCTTTTTTTTATCAAGCTTACTCATTTTAGCCTTTGGAACATGTATATATACAACCTTACCAAATACCATGAGATGTTTAAGAGAGGGTTTCTTAGCAGTCCATACCTTGTGTGCAGTCTTGTCATACAATGTTGATGAGGGTGATCGATTGACCAGGTAACATGCAATACCCATTGCCTCTACCCAGAAATCTTGTCCTAACCTAACACCACTAAGCATGATCCTTTATTTTTCCAGCAATGTCCTGCTCATCCTTTTTGCAACACCATTATCCTGAGGTGTTTATGGAGTAGAATTTTTCCTTGCTATAGTACACTTATTATAAAATTCTTCGAATTCATTTTCGTAAAATCAATACAAGGGACATGTTTCCCAACTACACCCTTGGTGACATAATGAGGTAAAATAATCAAAGGAATCTAGAAAACCTTGTCACAAGTATCATTCTTTAGGAAAGAAATGCCCTCACCTTTATCAATATATTAGCACAACGATGGTTGATAATCTTCTTCATAGAATAAATCCAAGTGCTCAAAGGAATACTCATCAAAATACTCAAGGTATGACTAAAAATCATCAGGAGAGCAGAGAACTAGGTCACCCTTGGATATGTATGTAACTATATCACTTCCTTGATGCCAAATTTCATAATTAGTGATGACCTGATATGATAGTTGTAAAGGAAACATTTGGAAATGATACTCAATGTCGTAAATACGATTCCCATCATAACCAATTACATCCCATTTACGTATCCCAACATTTATGAACTCCTCAATATTATTAACCATGTCATTTCCTTCATCATAACATGAAGGGATTAAAGCATCCAAAGGTTCCTCTAACACTTTTTTGCTTTCCAAATCACAAAATAAGGCATCATCAAAATATTGGAAAGGGAAACAACTCACCATATTCACTTCTTCTTGAGCAGGAGCTTTGAAGATTTGGATAACTTCATCAAATGTAGGAACAAGCATTAGTGCCTCGTCCTCGTGACTTTCCCTTACATCTTCAACTTCATAATATGGAGGGTCTAGCTCGTCCGAGGGTTCCCTTTCTTCTTCACCTTCTGAATCATAGAATAAGGTATCATCAAAAACCTAAAAAGGAAAGTGACTAAACTCATCCTCTTCTTCTTGTGCAGGAGGAAAAGGACTTGGGATGGCTTCATCGATTGGAGGAGCACACATTAATACTTCATCATCATGTTTAATATATTTAGGCTCTTTCTCTTCAACTATGTCCTCACTATCTTTGCTAGAAGCATGAGTAAATTCTCGTTCTTCTCCATGGGATTGGTAACCTTCATCAAGATCCTTCTCCTCAACCTCTTGTTGATCAATTTATTTTTCCCTTATTTCCTGGAATTTACTAAGAAAGGTATCAAGGGAAACTAATCTCTCCAAACTACGAGTATCTGGGGTATCTTTTTGGTCATCAACTTCAATTCCTGGAGTAAAGATGTGTTCTCCCTTGAATAAGGAGATATTTTTCTCTATTTGCATAGCCATGTGATAATATTCTTGGATTGTTCTTGGTCCCTTTTTACTGAGGATAAACCCTATATGCACTAAGAGTGCATTGGTGTAGAGGTAAGCGAGGTACTTGTCTTCAGGACAATGGCTTCTAGGAATTTGGTGTAGAAAATTATCAAACCTAATATGGAATTCCTTAATAGTCTCATTCTTAGTTTGTTTCATGTACTCCAGTCTTTTTATTCTCATGTGGATATATTCTCATTTAATACCCCATTTATTGAGAAAGGTTTTTTCTAACTGGTCCATAGATGTGATGCTAGCATTAGGAAGATCATCATACCATTTCCTAGCATTGTTATGAAGAGTGGTAGAGAAAAGATCCATTTCCAAATCTTCAGGATCATCACTGATAGGGTGGAGTTTAAAGAAGGCCCAAAAATTATCCATGTGATCTTCGGCCCTAACCCCATCATTACCAGTGAATCTAGGGAGCCAATTTTCATACCTTGGAGTCATTTGTTGAGGGTAACCCAAAATTTCACTCATATATAAGGGTTTAAAATTACCTGGGTCCCATCGAGAAGCCATGGTTGGCTTTGTCATTAGTGGAGTCACCAGATAATCCTTCTAGGGATCATCAAAGGGAAAAGAGGGAATCACGCTTAATGGAGTCACCAGGTAAGATTTTTGAAGTAAAGGCTTTGGATAAAGGCTTACCAAAAAAGTGTCGTTCGAGGAAAACTAACTCGATGTTCCCTGACAATGATGCCAAAACATTATCAAAGAATCTTTACTTGCCCAAATCCCAAGGAAAGTGAATGCAATATTGGCGTAACAGGGGGTGACCTATCACTGTCACCTTAATAGGAAACCCCCTTCTATTTAGGAGTATGTCAAAGCTACCGCAAGGAAGACATCCTTAGTGATCTAAAGGGATGATAAGACTAAGGAAAGGATGCAAGAAAATCCCCCTCTCACTCGTCCCTCAATTCAAAAGGTTCTTAAGGTCTTTAAGGGATGAAACAATGGTAAAAATGGAGTGTACCTACCCAAAACAAGACAAGAAAGAAAATATTGCAGCTTTCAAGTACAAAATATGATGTTAGTGCTTCTTAAGACCATGAACCTTCAAAAAATAGGCTAGCTAATAAATTTGCAACAATGTAACAATTTACAACAACAATAAGTATTTTGTAACAACCGCAAAAAATATTTCTTGAAATTGCTTGAAAAAAACAAGAAAATGTAGTTTTAACTAAGCAGAATGCTAATTAATTGTCGCAAACAAATTTGGAAATGTCTAGCTTGAATTAAATGTCACTTTTGCAAAGAATTTGATGCATTTAGATGGATGTAGCAATCGTTTGTAACAACAACAAATTCTAGTTCTCAAAATTGCAAGGAAACACCATGTAAACTTAGCATTTATCTAGTAGATCGATTGGCAATTGTCACAAGAAAAATCTGAGTGAGCTAGGTGCAAGTTATGTAGGTGGATGCAACAAATTAACATGAATTAGTATGGTTGTAGCAGTAATTTGCAACAACAAGAAGTTAGCTAAGGAATTAGTTTTGTTCAGGGTTAGTAAAAGTTAGCAAAAGCTTCAAGGAAGAAGGTTTGAGCGTTTGTTTGATCAATCATTCACTATAGTGAGTAGACTAGTGCCTTTTAGGGTTTATGGAGTCAACAATAGAAACAAAAAAACTTGGAGAAAATTAGCAATGATAATACTTATCAAAGGAGAAGGGATGGATGTAGGAGGTATTGGCACTTCAAGGATTCAATCATCCAAATCCTAAAGACAAATTTGCTAGGGAGTAAGGAATCTTAGGCCCTAGCAAATCTTCCTTCCTTAGACTATTTAAAGAGTGTATGAAATAGGCAATTAGAGGGAAGCTACTAGAGTGCTAGGACTTTAGGGCTCTAGTAGCCACTTCTAAACAAAATGTACTTGAGAAATTTAGACAAGTAGAAAACTATAGAGAGAAAGAAGTAACTTATGTTTCTCTCCGAGGGTTTATGAAAACAATTTCATAATCTTTAACATGAAACAAGTAAAATTTACAACAAGATTTCAGTTACATAAAAAAATTGCATATTTTCTACTTAACCAAGAATAATCAAGCCAAACCCTAGTTGAAGATCTTCCACCATGAAAAATAGCCAAGATACACCAAAATATGTCTCTCCAAGAAGTTGTGCACTAGTTATTTCAGCTAATATCTCTTAAAGAGGGCAGAAATTTCATTCCACACTAAGTGTGTGATTAGTGATGATGAAAAATGAGAGTAGTTTCTCTCTATTTATACAATACTAATGACCTTAATTATTTTTTAGGTCAAATAAAGGCCGACCTGGCCAAATTACATCAAAATCCAATTTTTTTTACATAAAAAAAGTAATTAACCCCTGAAATCATCTCCAAGGGTGATGTCATCCCATTATAGGGTGACATTGAGCCCCTAAAGTGGAACATTGGGCTCCAAATGCAAAACATTTGGCCTCCAAAGGCCCTGGATGATGGCCAAACATGCCAATTAACTCACAACTTCCCTCAATATGCAAATCCTAGCTCTGGATGATGTCCACAATTATAATGATGATGTCATGGGCTCTCAAAGGTCAACGTCCATGTGGAAGACTAAGATCCCCCTAGGTCTAGGTTTGCCAAAGTGTCTCAAAGGGAAACATCCTTCTTTCTTCATGGTGCAAGTCTTTGATGTCTCATTTCCCCTAGCTAGGGTTACATCATCCATCTGTGGGATTTTAGCCCCATGGAGGTCCGAGATAATCATTACCCCATGT
>ML812330.1:13350-34560 GCA_009831015.1 Picea engelmannii
AGTTTTAGAGTTCCCTCCTCACAGGTTATCACCAATGTCATATGGTCCGGCTAATCAAGCAATAAATGAAGTGTATTCCCTATTGAAAACACTTGCCTGGAACAAGACAACAACAACATAATCTATATATGCAGGCTATAACTCAAAGGGTTAGTACTTCATTGACTATCTAATATTATTAATAAGCAATGCACTGCAATAGATGTAAAATGAATTCAACGTTTTGTCAATTAGCTATGAAAGACCATCAGTTCATCAATATCTAAAGAGATGACTAAGCCAACAATATGTCCAATCAACAATTTACTCAACAAATGCTTCAAATCATTATGAAATTGCTTATATTACACTTTTGTTGCGTCAAGATGAGATATCCAAATGTGGCGTCAACCCTAAATTAGGTTAGTTTGTTAGTTAGGGTTTCAAGTTTTAAGTTTTGAAAGTAGTTTTTGTACACTATAACTTCAACGTTGGAGGTCAAATATCAGTGCCTTAGGTTATATGGAGTCGAATAAGAAAAGGGCACTAGGTTTTGAAAGGACAATGACTTAAAGGGAAAAAGGTAGGGTTCTATGGTGCTGCAAAGGCAGGGCCCTAGAATCAAAACCCTAGGGGCAAGAGGCTCACTCTGGTGTTGCTTAAGCAAGGCCTCGTGCTCTTTCCTCCTTCTCTAAATCAACTTGGCAAAATGGCTAGCAAAAAGAATAAGTCTAAGGGAGAAAGTGTTGTAAAGACAAGGCTTTCAAACCCTAGAAGATGAAAATCCTAGGTGTAGATAGCCTAGGCCTAGGACGTCACCCTCTTTCAACCTATAAAATTCAACGCTAGTTCAAGGGAACACGCAAGATAAGTGTAGCAAGGGCTAGGCTTAATCTCTTTCCTTCAATGGCTGAAAAAATCTCTCTCTAAGGGGACATGTAACAATGACCTACTTGTGTGCTTGTTACCTAGGGTTTTAAATCAACAATATTATAAGAAAATGCAAGAAATTACACCTACAACCATTCAATTAAGAAGTGTTGCAAGAAAATTCACTTACATGTCATGAAGAAAAGCATAAGAAAACCCTAGTTGTAAGCCTTCCTTGAGAGAAATGCCATAAAATGACAAAAATATCCTTCCAATAGCAAGTGTGCCTCACTTATGCAACAAATATACCCAAGAAGAGCTCAAAAATCAGACCTCACAAGTGTGAGTGAATTGTGTTCTCTTAAAATGAGGGAAAACATCCCAAATTTATATCATCCAATGACCTTTAATTAAAATTAGGTCATTAAAACAACCGATAAGGCTAATAACTAAAAATCATATTGTTTTACATTAAACTGCTAAAAGAAAACCCTAAATGAGTAATGAACAAGACGTCTAGCCCATTTGAGGGAGATGTTGTCCCTTTTTAGGGAAAATCACAGCACTGGATGACAAATGTTGGCCCTCTCTGGGCCTCCAAACTCCGCCACATGTGCCAAACTGCCCTGTAAAGCTGCCATGCACTGGAGGTGACGTCAAGGATCTCTGGAGGATGTCCTGGGTCAATAGAGGGACACGTTCCACCTGTAGTGGGTCAACCCCCTAGGGCTGGGCTCAGCCAAGGCATCCTAGATGAAAATGTCCTTCTTCTTCTCTCATGCAAAGGCTCGACCAATCACTGTCCTGTCTTTGCCCCTGATGAGGTTCCAACAACCATCTGATGGGTTCTTCAGCCCCATGGAGGTCCGAAATAATCATCTCCCCATGTGCACCGGTCCACTTGGTACCTGTCCGTCGAGTATGGTCCTGCACATCAAAAACTTCGCCCTCCATGGGCTCATTAGTCCTCGGGATCATAGCAATGTCAATCATATTTCATCATTAATTTTATCAAATGCATGCATAAAACCCCTAGCATATCATCTAATAGCTCAAAGAGATTGCAATGACCTACTATACAAAGCTGAAGAAAAAGACAAAATGCCCTATTGGGCCAGCATCCATAAGAAAAGGAAAGTTCCCAAAGGATATCATCCAAGCCATGTAACATGAGGTGGTGTGGTCAAAGGATGTCTAGACATAGTGGAAGACATGGGTGATATTATCTGTGGGTGCCTTTGTAGGAGGCGAGTTGTACCTTTCATGGATGCAATTCTTTCCAAGCCCTTTATTGCCTTTATTCTTTCTTTTCTTTATTGCTTTTTCTTTCTTTTTTATTTCAAGGTCTAACTAGAGGACGCTGCCTTGGAGTGGTGATCAGATCTGACAGCGTTACCCATGAGTACTTTCACGAAGATGATAAGGCTGGCTCTTGATGAGACCCCCTTTCCCTTGGCCATGCAACCAAAGGTCACTGCCCTCGCGTGGTAACCAGATAATGGAAATGTCATACTTCTAGGTACCTAGGAACATAATGGGTTGGCTCGTGATGAGACCCCCCATCCTCTTGGTTAGGTCTTGTTTTATTGTTATTTTTCTTTGGGTCCCTCTTGTTTCTTATTGAGAGGCCTTTTATTTCCTTCTTGGGGATCCCTGGGTGAGGCATGTCTAGGTTCTGTTTTATTGCTTTTATCTCTTACCAGCTGATTTTACCCCCTGGACCTTTAGCCCCTTCTTCCCACAGGATAAGGTGTAACCCCACAAATAGGTCATCCTAATGTCCGGACTAGGGGAATGGGATAGATGAATGGGAGACAAGATGTAAAAGTGATAATATGGTGGGAGCGGACGATGGCTCTTCAAAATCCCCCCTAGTGGCTAACCAAAACCTATGGATACAATCTTTCTAGGGCACCCCGTTAATCCCCCAAACCATTGTCAAGTGGGTTAGTGTAAGATCCAAGCAATTGTCAGAAATGAAAGGAATCTGATGCATATATCTGAAAGTTATAATGATCAAACATGACACATACCATGATACCTAGACTAATTACCTTATGGAGCAAGAGTCTTCTCCAATGCAAGTCCAACCCGAAGGTGATGGATGTTGTTGCTACTGATAGGACAGGTCTGATGAAGAAGAAAAAAGATGGGAAAGATGGGCCCTCTAGGGCCATGCTCAAGTCAATCCTGCTCTCGGTACTCCATGTCTAGGATCTATGGGCCTCGAGACATGATCTCCTAGTTATCCCTAGAAATCAGGGATAACATCTGGCTCCAACTCGGGGACATGTGCTCACTGTAGAGCACTTGAGAACCTCAGCATCTCTAGCATAAACCTGCAGACCTGCTCACACTCGAAAAGGGTATCAGCAACAAAGGTGGGGTGGTATTGCCACCCTGCAAATATAATATATATATATATATGACTAAAATAAAACAATCAATATGCATGTGAGGAAACAAACTAACATGAAATGCATATGGTATAATACAGGGAAGAAATGCCTACCTACCTATACTTACATGTGGAGTCATGTGTCTGGGGGGTAGTAACGCTTGATATGTAAAGAGTTTACCGACAGTTTCAGAATCTCTCCTTCCATTGTCTCCAGGTTGAAAGAATTCATACCTGCACAACTCTCGATCTTATAAGGGCCTCCCCATAGGCTGTCAATTTTTTTGTGCATGCCAGGCTTCTCCTTTCTTTTATCCCATAGCAGGACAAGATCTCCTTTGGTGAAACTTCTTTCCTTGACTTTGTGATCAAAGGTGTTCTTTATCTTTTCTTGGTTTCTCGTCATTTGACCCAAGGCACTTCTTCGTGTTTCATCTAGTTCTATCAGCTGATTGATCCTTCCTTGGATTGCCTCCACATCTGTGGCGTATTGTTGAGCAAATCGAAGGATAGGGATTTATAGGTTCATAGGGAGTTTTTCTTCAAGTCCATATACTAGCTCAAAAGGAGTTTTACCTGTGGAAGTTTTTGTCATTATTCGATCTACCCATACTGCATATTTTATTTTTCTATCCCATGACTTCTTATTTTCTCCAACAACCTTTTTTAGAATATTCATGAGGTTCTTGTTGGTTGAATCTGCCAATCCATTCCCTTGCGGGTAGTAGTTTGAGGAATGGGATAGGGTAATACCATATTTGAAACAAAATTCTACCAGAGCGTAGGAGCTAAAAGCTTTGGCATTATCTGTAGTGATCTTGGAAGGGGCACCCAACCTAGTTATGATCCGATCTTCCAAGAAGTTCATGACTACTTCTTCGATGGCCTTTTTTGTAGGAATTGATTCAACCCATCTAGTAAAATAGTTTGTAGCTATTAGGATCCACCGATATCCATTACTCGAATTGTCTTTGAATTCACCAACAAAATCCAAACCCCATTGTTGAAAGGGTGCCTCCACTACCACCGGTTTCAAAGGCTTCGCTGGGAGTCTTGGTTTGTTGGAGAAGTACTGGCAAGGTTGGAAAGATCGAACATGCTGATACATATCTGAAAAGAGTGTTGGCCAATAATAACAGGCCCTCAAGATCTTATGGGCAGTAGTACGAGCGACAAAGTGTCCACCACAATGCCTAGAATGCAATTCTTCCAATATCTTCTTTGCCTCTTCCTTGTTCACACATCGAAGTATAACACCATTAGGATTCTTCCATCCAAGTCCATCCTCGGTCAAGCAGTATTTCATAGCCTTCAATCTCAAATCCCTTCTCTTGTAATCCACCAAATGATCAGGGCAAGACAAGTTCTTTAGATAATAAACTATATCGGAATACACATCGTCATGTTCTAGTTCACTGATCATTACATTCACTTGCTCATTCTCACCCATCTGTATGGATTCTTGATTTCTTTCAGTCAACATTTGGGCCAGACCTTGTCCTTTTATTATCTTGGCGGGTTTTATTTCTAAGTCATATTCCTGGATTTTGGAAACCCACTTTCCTCGAGTACCTATGCAGTCTTGTTGTGATAAAACATCCTTCACAGCTGGATACGGGACATAAGCCTTGATTTTATTGTAACCGATGTAGTTCCTGAAATTTTTGAGGGATTTGACCAAGGCATAGGCTTGCTTCTCTATGATGGAGTAGTTCAACTCTGAATCTCTTAGGACTTTGCTCATAAAAGCTACATGATGTTCATAGTTATCAACATCCTTCTGCATCAAGACACCTGCAATAGTATTTTGAGATGCAAATGAGAATATTATGAAATCTCGCGAAAAATCAGGACTAATCAAGACGGGGGCTTGGGAGATGGATTTTTTGATATCTTCAAAAGATCTGTTGGTATCATCTCCCCACCTGAAAGAAACATCCTTTTTCAGTAGAGCGCTTAATGGTTTTATCCTCTCAGAAAAATTTGGCACAAATCTGCAGATGAAGTTGATTTTTCCAAGAAAAGATTGTAGGGATTTCTTGTTGACCAGAGGGCGGACATCCTTTATCGATTGAACTCTTTCAGGATCAATGGAGACCCCTCCTGGTGAGGCCACATGTCCCAACAATTTTCCTTCGTCAATCCCAAAAATAGACTTCTTAGGATTTAGTGAGATACCATACTTCCTACATCTTTCAAAAACAATCCTAAAGTTGGAGAGATGGTCTTTCCTGTCCTTGGACACAACTGTGAGGTCATCTTGGTAAATTTCTATGATTTTTTGTATAAGGTCCCTGAAGGTAAATTCCATTTCTCTCTGGAAAGTGGCACCAGCATTCATAATACCAAACAACATTCTCAAGTACATAAAAGTTCCCCAAGGTGTAGTGAATGCAGATTTGAGTTGGTCCTCTCTTTTGAGAAAAACTTGGTTGTAACTTGAGAACCCATCTAGCATAGACATCATCCCTGTCCCTGTGACCTGCTAAAGAAAATGTTCCTTGTTTGGGAGGGGATAATTATCATTTAAATACAACTGGTTGAGGTTGTAGAAATCGACACACAGGCGGATATCACCATTTTTCTTCCGAACAACTACCAAGTTCGACATCCAAGAAGAATACCTGATAGGGGCTATGATACCCGCGTCAACCATCTTTTGGAGTTCCTTTTGTATCTGGCTTGCCAACTTTGGGTTGATATGCCTTATCTTTTGTTGGAATGTCTTGGCTCCTTCTACCAAGGGTATAGCATGTTGGATGACATCCCCCCTATAGGCCTTTAAATCATCATAGTTCCAAGCAAAGGTGTCTCTAAATTATCTAATGAGCTCTAGTATTTCCTTCCTCTCTTTCTCGGTGGTCCCCTTTCCTATATTGACCATCCTTGGGTCCATATTTGTATCGATATTGAATTCCAAGGCTTCCTTAGCTTTCTTATTGGTTCTCTTTCCTTTGAAAACATCATGTCTATCAAAAAGGTTTTCTAGAGGGATACAACCCTTTGGTAAGGTATTGTTTTGCAGGTTGATGACTTCTAAGTCCATAGAGTCGGCCAGGAAAGCAACTTGCGAATCATTAAACTCTTTACTATTTTCCATGAATCTGATAATTTGATCATCATCCTCGAACACTTGCCAATGCTCCAAATTGTCGGGGACAGAAGGTCTAAAAAGAAACTCCATTTTGCATAGGTCGTGAAGAGGTATTTCACATGGTTGTAAAGTGGAGGCTGAGACATCCAAAGCATCATCCACGTGGTTTTATTCTCGAGGAACGACTTCGATTGATATTTTTCTGAAGGACTTTGAAAGGGTTTGAGCCACATCTCGATACCTTTTCAACTTCTCATTTTTAGTGGCAAATCTCATCAAAAATTGCGACACAATGAGGTCTGAGTCCCCTTTCACTTCCAAGATTGTAACACCTTTGTCGATTGCTAGATTAAGTACCAGAATCAAAGCTTCATATTCAGCCACATTGTTGGTGCAACGGAATTCCAGCCTATATGAGTGGTATAAGATCTCACCTGAGGGAACTGTTAAAACTACTCCAGCGCCTGATCCAAAGCTTGAGTGTGACCCATTGAATTCTAAGGTCTAGATTCCTTTTGTTTCTTCAACGGTGTCCATATCCAACTTCCCTTCCTGAATGAACCAATCATTGAGACCACTATTGATGCATAAAAGTTGATCATTTACCTCATCGAGAGTCTCGACTGGTGATCCAAAAAAAGGCTCATTATAGACAGTGAAAAATCCCCCTTCAAGATGAGGAATAGTGGCTTTGGACTGCTTCTTATAAATGCTTCTATTTAAGTGTTCAATGATTTCATTCCAAAGAATAATCCCGAAATTATTTACATCATCTATGACGACCACATTCATCAAGAAAGGAGCACTGGGGCAGGAGTCAAATGCCACCTGGAGGTTGTTAATGATTCCTTTTGCGAAATTATCTATAGTGTTTTCTCGTGAGATCTTCAAACCCAATTGATGCATAACTTCTTCTGTCATTATGTTGGTTGTGGCACTTGGGTGCAGGAGACAGTTGTGAAGGAGAAAATCTTTGACCCAGAGGGAGACATAAAAAGGTGTGAACTCACAAACTCTAGAAAGAGGGTGTCCCACCTGGTGAATAAAAAGAGAGAAGTCTTCAGGAAGATTTGGTTCAACGTTTTTGGGTGAGACATCCCCAACTTCATCCTCCGGATGGGCCCTTTTTGGTGGGGGTTCTTGAGAAGGAACAACACTTTCATGAGAAAGGCTCCACTTCCTTTTTGTGGGAGTGAGTTCGACTTGGAGGTTCAGGCTTCGCCATAGGTTCATTACCAGGATCCCATAGTTCGCAATTCTGTGTTAGACTTCTTTGTTGAATGTAGTCATCAAAATCAAGATTTCTTTCAATTTGAAAGGCCAGGTCTTGCGCTTCTTCTAAAGTTGTTGGTGACCGGTCCTTAATGTTGAATTGCAAGGTTCCTTCTAAGGAAGACAAGAAGTGATCAATGATGGCTTGTTCTGAGCCCACCTTTGACCGGATCCTTTTGAGGAGAAGGTTGAACCTATCACTGAAATCTTTGATACTTTCACAGGGTCCTTTGCAAATGTTGAAGTATTGAGAAAAGGAGTCTTGTGAATGTTCACTATCACACCACCTTATTTTAAAGGCTTTTTGTAGTTCTTCGGGGTTTTTTATGCTTCCCTTGGGACAACCATCAATCCAAACTTTAACATATCCTATAAGGGAACTTGCAAAGAGCCTCATGAAGACATTAGGGTGATCTTGACCAGCCAAATGAAAGTCAACACTATCACAGAAATGGGTACAATGTGAGTTTCCATGGGTGCCCTTTCCTGAGAAGAAAGGTAGCCAAGAGTTTGCATCTTTGGGTAAGTCATGCAACCCACCTTGAATTTTGTTAAAGTCGAAACAGTTGAAACTCTCAGAGTGAGATCATTTATGAGGATTTGGATTGATTGGAGGCACAGGGTTTGTTAGAGTGATGGTCACCATAGTAGCTAGATTTGAATATTGTCACCCGCTACGGGTCGTCATTGATGGATTCGCCGGATAATTTTCCTGAAACTATCAAAAATAGGGGAAAAAAGTCTAGTGGAGTCACCAGGAAAGCTTGTAAGACAAAGGTCTTTGAGGCAAGGCTTACCAAAAGATTTGTCATTGAGGAAGATTGACTAAGTGTTCCCTGGAAACAACGCCAAAATGTTATCGCGCAGTTTGTAGTTTAGGTCATAGGCTAAAGGATAGAGATCAAACTGGCATAACAGGAACCTTCCCCACCCAATGTCACCTCGATGGGGAGGTTCTTTCTATTTAGGGAGGTTATCCCAGGGGAGACGTCCCCGACAACCTGAGGTTTGAAGAGGCAGAAAGTATAAGGTCAAGTTTTAGAGTTCCCTCCTCACAGGTTACCACCAATGTCAGATGGTCCAACTAATCAACCAATAAATGAAGTGTATGCCCTATTGAAAACACCTGCCTGGAACAAGACAACAACAACACAATATATATATGCAGGATATAACTCAAAGGGTTAGTACTTCATTGACTATCTGATATTATTAATAAGCAATGTACTGCAATAGATGTAAAATGAATTCAACGTTTTGTCAATTAGCTATGAAATACCATCAATTCATCAATATCTAAAGAGATGACTAAGCCAACAATATGTCCAATCAACAATTTACTCAACAAATGCTTCAAATCATCATTAAATTGCTTATATTACACTTTTTTCTGCATCAAGATGAGATATCCAACTGTGACGTCAGCCCTAAATTAGGTTAGTTTGTTAGTTAGGGTTTCAAGTTTTAAGTTTTGAAAGTAGTTTTTGTACACTATAACTTCAACGTTGGAGGTCAAATATCAGTGCCTTAGGGTATATGGAGTCGAATAAGAAAAGGGCACTAGGTTTTGAAAGGATGATGACTTAAAGACTAGAAGGTAGGGTTCTATGGTGCTGCAAAGGCAGGGCCCTAGAATCAAAACCCTAGGGGAAAGAGGCTCACTCTGGTGTTTCTTAAGCAAGGCCTCGTGCTCTTTCCTCCTTCTCTAAATCAACTTGGTAAAATGGCTAGCCAAAAGAATAAGTCTAAGGGAGAAAGTGTTGTAAAGACAAGGCTTTCAAACCCTAGAAGATGAAAATCCTATGTGTAGATAGCCTAGGGCTAGGACGTCACCCTCTTTCAACCTATAAACTTCAACGCTAGCTCAAGGGAAGAAGCAAGATAAGTGTAGCAAAGGCTATGATTAATCTCTTTCCTTCAATGGCTGAAAAAATCTCTCTCTAAGGGGACATGTAACAATGACCTACTTGTGTGCTTGTTACCTAGGGTTTTAAATCAACAATATTATAAGAAAATGAAAGAAATTACACCTACAACCATTCAGTTAAGAATTTTTGCAAGAAAATTCACTTAAATGTCATGAAGAAAAGCATAAGCAAACCCTAGTTGTAAACCTTCCTTGAGAGAAATGCCATAAAATGCCAAAAATATCCTTCCAATAGCAAGTGCGCCTCACTTATGCAGCGAATATACCCAAGAAGGGCGCAAAAATCAGACCTCACAAGTGTGAGTGAATTGTGTTCTCTTAAAATGAGGGAAAACATCCTCAATTTATATCATCCAATGACCTTTAATTAAAATTAGGTCATTAAAATAACCGACAAGGCTAATAACTAAAAATCATACTGTTTTACATTAAACTGCTAAAAGAAAACCCTAAATGAGTAATGAGAAAGACGTCTAGCCCATTTGAGGGAGACGTTGTCCCTTTTTAGGGCAAATCACAACACTCGAAGACAAACATTGGATTCAATTCTCCCAATATGAGATCCGAAAATTAGGGGTCGAATATGAATTCAATTCTCCCATAATGTGACACCTGTAGGAAAAATGAAATAGTCTATTGATATTCGATGTGTTAGGCACAAAAACCTCTGACCGTTTCTCAAACTGATCCTCGAGTCGCTCTGAATCATCATTTGAAAATGATGACTCAGCATAGTAAAAAACGCCACATTTTTTAAAATGAACCTCATCTTTCGGGGGACTTTTGATTGCCTTCCCAATCTCCAAATGAAATTCTGAATGCACCATTGGAAATATTAGGGTCTGTAGATGTCAATAGACTATTTGAATGCAAAAAATGGACTTCCAAAGGCTGAGAAAAATGTTTTTTTCCCAAGGTAGGTTTTGCATATGACTGGAGTCCCGATTTTGGGTTTTCGGGTTTCGGGGTTTTGGGTATCATGTATTCAAGAGTTATGACATGCAAGGAATCCCGAATTGCGAAATCATGATGGGATTAATTAGACAATAATCATTTGTCTTAATTTCTTAATTAATCACGATTAGCAATTAATATTTAACCTTTCGTGGATTTAAGTGTCAGGACTTCGATAATACTTGACGTGAGAAATATCGAATCACAAAATTGCGATGGGATTGATTAACAGTTAAAACCCTTTTATCTTTGTGATTAAGAATGATTAAAACACAGGCTTTCGAGGTTTCGAAAATCACAAACTTGAAACTTAAAGCATGAAGGAAGCTCGAGTCGCGAAATCATGATGAGACAGTCAACATTATTATTTCTTATTCTTTAATTAACCCGACTTATCCTTGAATACTTTAGTGAATTCAGAGATCGAGACTGTAGTTATTAAAATATCTACGTCGGCCAAATCCCCGACGGTCAAAAACCCCGGACTCATGAGATTTTTCTCCATGTGGCTTAATTATTGGTGTATGTGGTCGTTCAACTACCAATGCTTCCATTCATTTTCCTTGTGACTCAACGCTCGAACAAATGGTACATTTCTTTGATTTTCACATGAACCTTGTCTTTGGATTTTTCGTGAGTTGGCTTGTGACTGTTATACTGTTGTGACATTTGGAGTTGATTCTAACGTTATTTGATTGAATATGTCAGGTAGAGAACATTCAGTAATGCACATGACAGATGAATGGTCGTTTTCTCACATCTACACTTTCGGTAGTTAAACACTATAAAACATTTCTCTCCTAAGTTACCGAAAGCCAAAATTTCAATTTTTGTTACAACAGAGGCTCCATCTAGGGATGATGCTTTCTTACAAAGCGCCAAGAATAGTACCACGTGCCTTCATCCATTGGGTGACCTGAAATCATCCTTATCAAACTCTCAACTCTGTCACTTTACTTGCACCTTTCTGAAACAAAAACCTCTTATGCATTCATTGGGCTATGGAGTCATAATGCTTTAAAAAAAAACCATACTAGATTCCAAACCAAACCATAAACATACTGAAAACCATTGTTGTACTCTAGTGCTCAAAGTCAATCTTATTTATATACATCACCTACTCTAACCGATATCACTTCCTTGTTCAAGTATAGGAAAACTTCCAAATCAACCTAACGAGTATCCGACTAACAAACTTAAATATACTTCCATCTTTGAGAAAAAGGATGATAGGAGAAACTACAAATTTCAAAAAATGCCTTGGGAGTAGGTACTTATAGTTTTGAAATTCAGACTTCAAGAAGTCAGAAATAAAAAATTTAGTCCTCCATTTTGACTCCATATAAACTGCTACTGGATCATAAAAGTCACATAGAAATACCTCATTTTGTTGTTGTTCCAACTAACTGAAATTTTGTTGCTCACTGCCTTTACTGATATGAATTTTAAATATGGACTACTCAATGTTTGTTGGGGAAACATGCATGATCAACTGTTGATCTGAACCTGTCTTCTCTCCTTCATCATATCCCTGTAATCTGAATTCATCACTATGATATGCTGGCCTATTACAACTGACAATTTTTAAGAGAGAAGAAGAGATATGTTCTTCCTTTCCTACATTACTGTCTTGATAATTATCAAATGAAAACTAAGTCTGAAAATATGTATCATGAAAAAATTTATGATCCCCCTCTCCAACAATGATATCTTTAGAGGATGTATCAAAATTAAAAGGATCTTCATTGGACTCTTGAACAACAGATTCATATCTATTTTCAACCATAACATTCATACTTTTCTGATCATCTCGTAGTTGATAAATAGGATTTGATGAAATTTCATTAGACAACAAATCTTTAAAATCCTCTTCATCATAACTATATTTATCAAATACTGGAAAATCATAATAAAATCCTGAAGGTTTCTGCATTGAAAAATCAACAATCTGATCTTGAAATAGATTTCGAAAAATATCACTGTCTTCTTCATCATCGACAACCTTTACATCAAAATCTAAATCATTCTCGAACACAAAACATTCTTCAGGATGGTTAAACATGACAACCACCTCTTTTTCATGAAACAAAATAGAGTCTACAATATCTTCAAGACTGTGTGCATGTTGCAGATCTGTGTAAGCAGGGGTTGCAACATGACTGTTCAGGAGCAGATCTATCTCTTCTTCTATTAAACGAGGAGGTGGTCTGTGCAATTTCTGGATCAAGCAACTATCATTTTCTTTCTCTTCGACAGGTTGACCATGATGCTGAATATCTTGTTCTTGAATGTGATCACAAGAGCTATTATATCCTACTTTTTTATCAGCCAACTCTTCTTCATACTGATTATCTTCATCAACTTGAGAAATTTCTGATATTTCTTCCTCCTCTTCAAGAGGATTTGTTTGATCTTCTTGTCTTATAAATTTTATGTTACAACAATATTCAAAAAGTATATCAGCTGAATAGATTCTTTTACAATGTTGATGAAAAAGTATGTGAAAATCTTTCAATGAAGGAATACTGGAATGAGGTAAAGATTTATACCAGAGTCTAGCATCTCTTTCCGGTGAAAACATAAACAGTTTCATGAGGACATCTTTATGATGTATATTTAATTCATCCATGAGCTTGTGGAATCCAAACAAGTGTTGAGCAAGATTGTCATCCGCATATTCTCCAAATTTAGGAAGGACATCTTCCCAAACTTTAATGTCTGGAACAGTGTTTGGAAAACCATAAACATTTGTAAAGTCCAGAGGATAAAACCTTGCAACAATCCGAGCAACGAACGAATTCGACATTTTGAGACCAATGGAGTCGCCAGTGAATCATGTAGAGTCTTCAAACCAAGGAGTCGCTAGGTGAATGATCACAGCCAATTGAATGCCTATCCCTTGTTCACCATCAAGGAATAGATCTAAACTTTTTTTCGTATCCCAAGGAAGATATCTTCGTTCCTCCGTCCCCGGCAGCGGTGCCAGAAAATTTTGTCACAAGAGTTGTTTCTAGGCTGTAATAGAGCCAAGCCTTAGCACATTTTAAATGAAAAAATAAGTTATCACTCAAAACTTGATTTGGGTTGCGTGCACGTAAATTTTGAGATAACCACGAACCACTTTTTATTCGAAGCTACCCCTTCCAACCCAAGAGGGATCTATCGAATATATGCCATGATAGGATATCCAATAAGATTAACAATGGGAAGATCTGTGGGTAACAGAAATTTTTGAGGTTTTTAGGGTTGATGTGTTGGACCGGGAGGTAGTCCATTGGGCATGGATTCAAATGATCAAGCAAATAGCAAGAGTGTTTCAGTAATGGAAATCCATGGAGTAGAGGTGAGATAGAAGTTGATTACAAAGAGAAGGATTTATAAAAGTATGGCAACAGAATAAAGAGAAAACATATCAATACACAAGGAGCACTTAGCGATGAGTGAATTCCAAGCACAAATCAGTGGAAAGAGATGGCTGGGGCATAACATCTAACAAAGGACGAATTATGAACCTTGATCTCTACAAGAAACAACCTATATCCATTCTGCAACAGAGCATCTAACAGAGGATGAATTCTATTACAAAACAGTTACAAATCAAGAAGAAAAGATAGATGAAGTGATATTGAAACTAAGAAAATGGACAAACTCTGCAAGCAACATCACAAGAATCTCTACTATGGATAAAACATGGTTCTGCAATCTTGTATTAAACTAAAAATGAAAACTACAGCCCAGGAGTACTACTCCTGTGTGTCTTTACCCCCCATCCAATGTTAAAAATATGCCTCATATAGGTCTTGACGTCAAAAATCCTCCCAAAACAACAGTTACAATCAATTCTTGAAACTAAGGGCCATAGAAGATGGGCCAAACTACTGAGAAATGAGGCTGCGATTATGGATCTGTATCTCTCGAATCATGACAGTTGTGTATAAACTGAAAGAGTCTTTTGTGCCTCTATTTTTTTTGATAAAAAATCTCTCTCAGTTCCCTGAGATCCATTTTCATTTTCCCCATATATGCATTTTACAAACATGTGTCAAAACAAGAAAATATGATATCCGAAAATTAGGGCTCGGAGATGGATTCGATTCTCCCAATATGTGATACCTGTAGGAAAATTGAGAAATTCTATTGATCTTCGATGTGTTAGGCACAAAAACCTCCGACCGTTTCTCAAACTGATCCTCCAGTCGCTCTGAATCATCATTTGAAAATGATGACTCAACATAGTAAAAAATGCCACATTTCTGAAAACGAACCTCATCTTGTAGGGGACTTTTGTCTGCCTTCCCAATATCCAAATGAAATTATGAAGACACCACTGGAAATCTTAGGATCTATAGATGTAAATAGACTATTCGAACGTGGAAAATGGCCTTCCAAAGGCTGAGAAAAATTGTTTTTTCCCAAGGTAGGTTTTGCATATGACTGGAGTCCTGATTTCGGGTTTTCGGGTTTCGGGGTTTTGGGTATCATGTATTCAAGAGTTATGACATGCAAGGAATCACGAATCGCAAAATCGTGATGGGATTAATTAGACGATAATCATTTGTCTTAATTTCTTAATTAATCACAATTAGCAATTAATATTTAACCTTTCATGGATTTAAGTGTTGAGACTTCGATAATACTTGACACGAGAAATCCCAAATCATGAAATTGCGATGGGATTGATTAACAGTTAAAACACTTTTAGCTTTGTGATTAAGAACGATTAAAACACAGACTTTCGGGGTTTCGGAAATCGCAAACTTGAAACTTAAAGCACGAAGGCATCTCGAGTTGCAAAATCACGATGAGACAGTCAACATTAATCTTTCTTATTCTTTAATTAACCAGGCTTATCCTTGAATACTTTAGTGAATTCGGGGATCGGGACTGTAGTTATTAAAATATCTACGTCGGCCAAATCCTCGATGGCCAAAAACCCCGGACTCATGAGATTTTTCTCCATGTGGCTTTATGCTCGGTGTATGTGGTCATTCAACTGCCAATGCGTCCATTCATTTTCCTTGTGAATCAATGCTCGAACAAATGGTACATTTCTTTGATTTTCACATGAACCTTGTCTTTGGATTTTTCGTGAGTTGGCTTGTGACTGTTATACTGTTGTGGCATTTGGAGTTGATTCTAGCATTATTTGATTGAAGATGTCAGGTAGAGAACATTCAATGATGCACATGACAGACGAATGGTCATTTTCTCACATCTACACTTTCGGTAGTTAAACACTAAATTTTTTTTCTCTCCTAAGTTACCAAAAGCCAAAATTTCAATATTTTTTACAACAACAGGTAAAATTGGTGAAGAAATTGATTGTAAAAGTAACTTATTTTATTTCAGGTCATCATGAGACACACTAAGATAGACACATTAATCGACAGTGGATCTCAATCTAATCTAATTTCAGAGTAATTGGTTAAGCAATTAAGGTTAAAAACACAAGTACATCATAGGCCATACACACTTAAATGGACAAGCAATCATCATCAAATGCACATAACAAAGCAATGCACAATCAAATTTTCAATTTCATCTAAGTATGTGGACGAGGTAACATGTGATGTAGTGTCGTTAAATGAATGTGGAATGGTCTTAGGTAGTTCATACTTGTTTGATCGTAAGGCAATATTCTACAGGCCAATGAATCAATATCAATTTACCAAAGCAGGTCAAGATTATGTGGTTCATGCTCATCATGTTAAGAAAAATAAATATGCTCAAACAATGGAACAATTAAATAAGGCAGTTCAAGCAAGCAACAAACCTATAATTGTTTCAAATGAAGTAATCGATCTTAAGCAAGAACATGAAATGATTGTTGAATGGAAAATCAATCACAGTTTGCTTCAAGATAAGCTCAAGTCATACAAATATTACAAGTATATCAACTCATTTGCAGTCGTAATTTTGATGTTGTGATTAGTAATGTTAACTACATGGATGATAGTGGCTTCAGTAAAATGTGACACGGTTCAAATGGCTAACAATATGTTGTCAGTTGTCATGATTGTGTTATAGTTGATCTTGATGAGATAGGTGCACAAGACAGAGTTCAGAGACAGAGGAAAAGTTGGGTGGCCTATCCCAAGCTTGTTGACTGTTGAGTAACCTTTTGGGGACAAAAATATCCTTTAGTAGGGAGGTGTGATCCAGATTCGGATCGAGGAGCTTGATGGGGCTCAGAAAGGCCTAAAAATAAATGTTCTCAGAATGGCTTTAAAATAGACTTATGTGTATACCTCGTTGATACGAACCCAATGCAACTTGAACGAGATCAAACAGATATCATATGCTCCTGATATTGTGTTCTGTTCGTTTTTCCAAACAGGCAAAAGAATGTTGATTGTACAGTCCGTACAGTCCGTAAAGTTCCACGTGGTAGCTGACAGTATAGTCCATACGGACGTATAGCAGACGTGGCAGGTGTAGTCAGAGTTGGCATGGAAGATTCCATACAGCTAACGTGGCAGCTTCTGGAGGTGAAACATGGCAGGGTGATTGGGCATACAGAGATGACATGGACAGGATAGGGGGACAAATCGGGAGGTGCCATGTGTCACCACTGAAAGAGTGACACATGGCACACCCTACGATGACACTTGGCAGGTGTGCTAATGTGGTCGATTGTTGACTGGGAAACATGATGACTGGGAATAAGATTTACATCCACTCAGATGTTGACAAGTGGCACTTTTCAGGCGAATGAAGAGGTGCCATGTGGCACCCTATCATTAAATGGCAGTTTAAAATCTTTTTGGGCTCATGGGATTCAAACCCATGACCTATTTCTAGAGAAATAATTTGTGAAAGGTCCAGTGAAAAATGCGCCAACACTAGAACTTGGGTGTTAAAACCCACTTTATAATATTTAAATTGCAATGTAATGTGTATGGGGTGGAAGGGGCCTAGGGCGTGGGCGCCATATACATAACCACCAGCATGCATGTTAAGCACCTTTTCACTAAACTTTGTGGGGGATGGAACCACGAGTTAGGCGCACCCCAAGGCCATAGTCCTCTCCCATTACACCATGAGACCATATATTTTTGGATAGGGGCCAACACGCAGCCCTTTAGGCTAGCGCTTGGCCACCTAGATGTCATGTTACCATTTGTTTGCACGCACGTCCATCCCCCTGGCACAATTTTGATTATTTGTTACATAGGTGGGTTATACACTATATAATAGTGGATTTTACTTGATTTTATGCCTATAATTGGAGATGTTTGCCCATTTTGGGGGGATATTGGGCCCTTTGTTAGTCCAGATCTTGGGAGGAAGTTGGGGGATGATAACTAACTTTAGATATTATAAACCAGGACTTCGTGAGCCCATGGATGGGGATTCATAGCAGAGTTATGCTGAAGGAAAACCAAGCCAAAGCCATTTTTATGCAGGGAAGTTGTTGAGGAGCGCATGTTTGCGGGCAATTTCTGGGAGCTCCGGTCATTCGATTTGGGTTATGTTTCTTCTATTGAGTTCTAGAGATATGGAAGAACAAGAACATATCAATCTTGTATCCTTTTGGCACTACTATGATGTACTTATTGAGATTTCAACGGAAATAAGAAAGCCTCACCCACTGAGACAAAGGCCCAGAGATGTAGGCGAGATTGTCGAGCTCTGTTATCACATTGGTGTTATTTTTTGTTGTTGTTTATTGCTTCAGTTTAGTTCTGTACATGTCTATGTGGCTGTGATAACTTCTCATATCTTCTTTCTCTTTCATTAAACTTCCTAATTGGTTAATAAACACATGTATAATAACTCAACCATAGTCGTGTAAAAGATCTTTTCGGAATAGTTATGCCACCAAGAGCCACTACCCTGGTTTGGTGACCAGATAGATGGTAGTTTCATACTGCTACATGCCCATGGTCATAATAGTTCGGCTCATGATGAGTCCTCTCATCCACCAACTAATACCTTGAGTGTTTATTTAACTTATGGGTTCCCTTTTCTTACTAAGAAGATTTTTAATGCTTTATTGAGAATTCCTAGGCGAAGCATCTCAAAGGTTTCATTTTGGCTATTAAATCTTTCCAGCTACTTTTACCCTCTGGGATTTTAGCCCCTTCTTCCCACAAGGCAAGGTACAACCCTTCCTAATGTGGCAAATCCCAATTCCCGAACAAAGGTAGGGGGGAAATGGGAGGAATAAAAATGGAAAGTGGTAAGTATGGAGGGAACATACGATGACCTTTCATAGACCCACCTAGTGGAAACCCATCCTAAAGGGAGATCAACTTACTAGGGAATTTTGTCACCCTTCAAGGTATGAACAAGTTAAAGAGAATAATTTCCAAGAAAACGTTATGAAATGAAGGAGAATTCAATGAAACATATTCAAGTGCTTCAATAATCAGAGTGACACATACCATGATACCCAAACTCATTGCCTCATGGAGAAAGAATTACTTCTACTTCAGGACCAGGTTGGTGGGATGGATACTGCTGCAACTGATAAATGGGTTGCATTGAAGAAAACAGGGGCCCTCTAGGGCCATGCTCAAGTCATTTAGCTCTCAGTACTCGATGTCTAGGACCTGTGGGCCTTGATACATGATCTACTTAGTTATCCCCAGGGTATGGGATAACATAATTAAACAATTACAAGTGATGGGAGATTCACAAATGGTTATTAATTGGGACAATAGGAAATTAAAAGTGGAGATCACCCACCTCCTATATTTTCCGACTCAAACTCAGCGCCTCGTTCAGGATTTTGACTAGGTGTCCTTCACTCACATTGATCGTGAGCTCAACCAAAAAGTATTAGACTATTGTGTAAGATACTTTTCTATCCAATAATTCCTTGATGAACAGGATACCGAAAGTATGGAATTTCACTTATAATAGTTAGGGTTAGTTCATTTTTTGGCAGGCTATAAATTTGTGTTTAGTTGAAGTGTCAAATTTCTTGATACTGCATGAATATTGTTACACTGTGAACGATATGTTTAAAGGAAAATTATTTTCCATTTTGGTATGGCGAAGGGCTCATGATAACAAAAAAAAATTCCAATATTATAGCGCCTAATTGTGTGGCTAACCAAGCCTAGTTTTAATGAACCTAAAATACAATTATATGTATATTTTCTTTATGAAATATAAAGGTTTTTTTTGTTTTCATTTGAAAAAAACTATGTTGCACAATCTTAATTTTTTTTTATAAATATTAAGGGATTCTATGATGCTCATAAATTAGATGAAGAATTTTATTAAGGATGGAAATCTTAATATTGGTTGATAAAATGGGTCTTTATGTTAGTCACATATGTGAATGTGTACATAGATCTAAACACACTAATCATTTCTATTTTCAAAGATAGTTAGTAAGAGGAGGATGCAGATGAAGATTGAAATTAAGGATGGAAAGTCACTATTGGTACTCTATGTGTAATTATTGATTAATCTCATTCTACCTTTTAGTGGTTTTAATTTTTTAAATTTTATTAGACAAGTTTATTATCAAATGTAGAATTTTTTCTTATTTTAAATATATAATAATATAAATGGTTGTTTTTAATTTTAAAATCATATTAAAATTTATTATTGATGGTAATGATGGTTAACATCCATTGAGATCAAAATTGGTCTATCTCACCTTAAGAAAAAAAATAGATTACTTGAATTTCTTTAAAATGTTATTTTCATTATTGAAAAGCATTGAGAGAAGAGTTCCAAGATCACTAAAGTTTTGATGACTTAGAAGGTTAGGAAGGTTGGTATTGTGACAAATATTTGGAAATTGAGATCTAATTTGAGTATATAGAGATAATTCTAGGAGAAAGTGTTTTTCATCTTCAACCCGCTTAATGTCACAAAGATATATATAAAACATAATGTTTTAAATTTATAAAACAATATAATTGAAATTAAATAGGATGGTCAAGACTTCTATTCCTTTTGGTAATTATTAAGCGTAATCATGTTCCAAGTTTTTTAAAAATACATATCTTGAAGTTGAATTTGTATGAAAATATATTTCATCCAAGTTTTTTAAAAATACATATATTGAAGTTGAATTTATATGAAAATATATTTCATATATTATTTTCTTTTAATTTTTAAAAAAATAATATGATTTTTTTTTAAATAATATTTTTTCTAATATTATGATTTTATTTAAGTTATATTGTTTTGATTTGTTTTGATTTGTTTTAATTAATTATAATATTATGATTTTATTTAAGTTATATTGTTTTGATTTGTTCTAATTTATTATAATATTATGATTTTATTTAAGTTATATTGAATTGATTTGTTTTAATTTATTATAATATTATGATTTTATTTAAGTTATATTGTTTTTATTTGTTTTAATTTATTATAGATTTTGATATAGTTAAATTGTAAATATAATTTATAAATTCAATTAAAAAAAGATTATTTTAAAGCTTTAAAATTAAAATTGATGGAAAATGTAAAATGACAAATTAAAAAATAATTAATTAATTAATTTTTCACTTTCCAATTAAATTTCTAAAAAAATTCATAGTTTTAGAATTAAAAAAAAAAATAAACTTAAAATTTTAAACCCATTACAAATTTTCACTTTCAAATTAAATTTAAGCTATTAAATTTTTTTATATTATTAAAATTATTTATACTTTTAGAAGGTTAAAAAAAACTTAAAATTTTACATTTACAAAAGAACTTTCTAAAAGCTTCATTGTGTTTAAACTCAAACTCACGTAGAGCAAT
>ML812330.1:34769-48482 GCA_009831015.1 Picea engelmannii
TCGAATGATTAATAATTAAGATAAATTATTGTATATATGGTTATAAAATTTAGATTTGCAACATTTTTAAAAATTCATGCAAAAAGATAGAACAAATTTAAAAGAGTTTAATAATTTATAATATTAAAATTAAAAAAAATATATATTTTATCCCATTTTTTTATAAAATAAAAACCCAATAATTCCTCCATTAAAAAAATAACTATGACTATTTTTTTTTTAATGATTAACATAATTATGAATATAACTAAACTTACATTATTAAAAAAGAAAACTTATATTTTTAAAATGTTAAAAAGAAGAAACTTAATATTTTAAATATTTGTCAAAGTTTCATTATATTCAAACTCACCTAAACCAATTAATTCTTTAATTATAATTATATTTAAATGTATGTATTTTAAACTAATATCTTTATTAAAAAGGAAAAGAAAGATATTTATTTTAAAATACTTATTAAAATAAGTTACCATTATATTTAGTTTAATTATAATTATATTTAAATGAAATTTATCTATTTAAATATATGTATGTATTTAAAAATAAATTAATATCTATATTAAAAAAAAATGTATTTATTCAAAAATAAATTAATATCTTTATTAAAAAAAAAACAATATTTGTTTTATAATACTTATTTAAATAAGTTACCATTATATTCTATTTAAACAATTGAGCTATGTAAAAAATTATATATATATATATATATATATATATATATATTGCTTGAGGAAGCGGGCATGCGTAAATGTTGAATATTTTATATTTAGAAATGGATTTTGAAAAATAAAATTAATTATTAGTATAAATTTATATAATTTAATTTTTACTAAAAATCATTTAGTAGAGACAATACTTATATTTCAAATATAATTAAACATTAACAAATAAAAGTTGATTTTAATATTCACTAAAGAGTTGAGTTTTGCTTTTTGTTTTCCTAATTAAAAATATGAGAGTATAGATTTTAATCTTTTAAATAAAAATAACTCTCAATTATTGAAAACCTAAAAATATCAAATCGATATAACATTTAATATTTTAGAAATTTATGTTCAACTAGGATAAGATCAATTTTCGACGTCCTAAAAATAGTTATTGAAGGTTAAAAATATAAGACATGATAGAAGTGCTCATTCACAACATTTGCTCCAGGGATATTTTTATGGTGCGAGGCAAGGTATTTCAGAGCCTTTTATGAAGGAGGAGGGATATAATATCTGTTTGATTAACTGAATAACCTGGAAAATATGCCTCGGCGAAATAACCTGACCCAGAGTGGCATGCGGATCCAGATACAGTAGTTTCACCACCGTCTCGCTAGCTTGTTTCAAAATAGGGCAAGCAGCCTAGCCTTGAGCAATATATTAGAATTTGAAACAGGAGAATCATTACTCGGTAAACGAAGTAAACTATTTTATCGGATTTAAGACTCAATTTAGGTTCCGGTTTAGATAACTATGTTACACGATCGAGAAATAATAAGAGGGTAACACTATGATGAGTGTTGGGGTTCTGCGGTTTTCGTCCCCACGAGTCTAGGGTTTCGGCGGAATGAGGGCTCTCTCTCCTTCGATCTGAATTGGCACGCAAGTCGTTGGCTACAAAGAAGATGTCCTTGCCTAGAACGAAATCTTATGTTCTGATTTGGAATTTATTAGGCTCCACGAATGGTTAGGCGCGCTCTTGGAGGGCAATTTGGTCCCTCCATTGAGACGTGTGGTGGATAGGGGGAGCCGTACGGTCCCAGAGATTGGTAAAATAAGAAAAAGAAAAAACAAATGTGGTGGATAGGGGGAGCCGTACGGTCCCAGAGATTGGTAAAATAAGAAAAAGAAAAAACAAATATGGAGGAGGGAGGGAGGACGATCCTTAGTATTTGTGAGGTGAAATTTAGTTTGATGGTTTTGAGAAAGAGTCAAACTATGAGATTTTTGGAGAAAGTTATGCAATTTTCAGTCTTTATGGAATAATGATTTAGGCTGACACGAAGGAACAAGTACTCTTGTTGTTTAGGTCTATGAAATTGGAATAATTTACCCACATAGAAAACTCAATTTCACCCACAAATCTAGGCCACTTTCATTACATATTCACATAGTATAAATACAATTACAAAAACCTCGAGATTCTTGTTGACAGAATATCTCAACAACCTCCAACAAACCAAACCAATCTTAGAATAAGGGTTAATTCTAACATACTCCTTAATGCTTACATAATTACAAAACTAAGATTACAAACAATAATTACATAAACATGTATTACATTAATTTTATCTCATACCAGAGAGGTGTACAGAAAGAAAAGAGGAAATCAACCATGCAGATGGGAGAATAGAGAAAGGCATAGAAGAAGCCCATTGAGCCCACAATCATATAAGACACCGCAAAGTTAGTAGCAAAAAAGGTGCAATATTGGGGAGAATAAGCACTCTATGTCTAGAATCTCAAAGAGAAGAACTCATGAAGAAGATAATGGAAGTTAAAGAAGTTTTGAAGAGCTTCCAGCTCAATGTCACACAACACAGAAGTACAACACATCAGGTACCATTACATGAAGATAGGGAGACAGTCCAGACAGAAATAATGGGAAGCTCAGATAAGTCAGAGCATGTTACAAGTAGATGAGGAAACCACACAGAGACCTTTGAAGGATGTGGAACAGTGAGACTTGGAATTATCCAAGATTTTGTTATGACCCAAGAGGGGCATATATATGGCTAAATGTATATGATATGACCCCAAGGGGGGGTATATAGGGGCCTAAATGTACATGTAATGTGTAAATACATATGTAATAGGGTCTTCCTAGTGATAAAGGGGCCTCATGTGTAAGTGTGAATAGCTATATATAAGAGATCATGTATTCATTATTTGGAGGTGAATAGTGAAGTATGAAAGGTATTTGGTTATTAGGAGGGGGTTCCCCTATTATTTAAGGATTTATTGTGTAACATATCTATATTGGAGTTTTTCTCCACGTTGAAATTATGTACATGGTATGTACTTCTGTTATTTTATGATATTTTGAGTATTTTGGATATTATCATTTGCTATCAGAGCTCAAGGTCTTGGGGCTCCGCTGCTACATCTAAAACACCCTATAATTTTTGCTATAATTTTTTTATACAACATTTCAGAAAGAACCCCTTGGAGGATATTTAGAATATGGATTAAGGTACATGGGGTTCAAGTTTCAGCTCCCGAGGCCTTATAATTTCGTAGATATAGCCTGTGTAAGATAGGATTTTGGAATCATCCTGAATTTAGTCATCACGTAATTTTCGCTATAACAATTTTTTTATGTAACATTTCAAACCCTAAAATCTGGAGGATATTCATAGACATTATCAATCTATATGTGATAAACATGTCATCTTCCGGGTCATCCTAATTGTGTATATAAACCATGTGTAATATAGGGTAGCTAACTAGTGCTATTGACTAGTCGTAAGCAAGTGTTCCGAGTAAAACAACCATAACTTCTTCATAGATAATCCAAATTGGGTGAGACCAGTTGAATTGAATAGTGGACAAGACATAGTATTTCTCGTACAATTTTCATAATTTTATATCATTTATCTTTCACAAGGCACACTGTACAAGTTCTCTCTCCTGGAAAGGTAAAAAATCAGCAAGGTGTGGGGAAGTTACCATAACTTCCACTTGACACATCAAATTTTGGTCAAACCTGTGGAATTGCAGAGAAGAAATTTAAGAGTACTACAGGTCGCAATTCCAGACTGATAAGGGCAAAATTGCAGAGATTCATCATAAATAAGGTCGGTTAAGGTATGTTCACTTAAAACTATCATAAATTTTGATTGGAATGTTCGATTGGGGTGATTCTAAATCCATTGGAAAGATAAAAAAAATAGAAGAGAATATTGGAACAAAGATTACAACTATTTGAGATCTTTATCATTAATATATTGATGTTTTTGTTTGAGGGTTGGGATTAGACCTCGATAACTATTTGAGATCTTTATCATTAATATATTGATGTTTTTGTTTGAGGTTTGGGATTAGACCTCGATTAGAATCAATGGAACTACCTAAATTTACAGGAGATGAAGATAAAGATGAAATCAATCCTATGGAATGGTTGAGGTTGGTAAAAGAATAAAATATGAATCCTACAAAGGAAAGAGATTTTTTTTTTATGAAGCTTGGAAGTGGTGGATGAGTGTTGATCCAAATACTAAATGGCACTGCACATGGGAAGAATTGAAAAACTCTTCTTAGATAAATGGATTAGGGATACAAAAATGGAGGAATTGTATAGAATTCAAGATGAATTAAAAGAAACAAAGGAAGAGATTAAGAAGAAGGGTGAGGATCTATCTAAGATATGATCCCTTAATGAATCACTAATTAAGGAAGTTAAGAACTTAAAGCAAGAAAACAATAGTAAATCAAAGTGGAAAAATGATGAGTCAAGGGAAGATTTGAAAAAGAAAGATGGAGAGATATGTAGATTATGAAACCATAACAAAAAAATATTGGATGAGGTCAAGAGATTGAAAGAAGAAAAGAAAAATTGTCAAAATCAAGAAGAAAGAAGGATTTTGGATGAAGCATCTACCAAAATACTGGAAGATGAAATTTGCATGAAGGTTGAGGAATTCTTAAATATTGATGAGGTAAAATCAGAAATATAAGACATAATTGAAGAAGGACGTTAGAATTTGATAAATGGAGTAAAATTGCGGCTCCAAAAGGAGAAACAAGACAAGATTCAAGAAGGTCACCATAAGATGTTGGCGCACTACTTTCTTTGTCTCTTTTTTCAAATTGTTTTCCCTTCTTTCCATTCTTTCTTGGGTCATAACACATCCCAACAAAAGAACTATACAAGTTACTTATCAACATGGCGTAAGAAATTAAATCCAGAGCCAAGAAAGATGCAACAAACCTGGAGACAGCCAAGGAAGAAAAAGAGGTACTAGAGACAGTCTTTGAAGAAGTACAGATTGAACAGGAGGAGGAAAAATAATGCGCAAATAAACAAGATAAAATACTTGAGGAAGTCTTTCAGACAATCCTAGAGAGCGCACTAGCAGGAGAACTCAATGTAGAGGAAAAAATAAAGAATATAGCACAAGGACAAAGGGAAATCAACGCGACAAAAGAGACAAAGGAATCAGTGCGCCAGGAAAGAAGGAAGATCAACGCATAGTCAAAGAAATGAAGGATTGGATCGAAGACCAACTGCGTGGAAGACAATTAGAAAGTGGAAATGTGGAGTCCACTTAGAATTAGGGTTTTGAGTCATGATGTAAGGTTTTTACCGATTTTGTAATATAAATAGAGGATGCATGAGGTAGCTAGATGTAAATGAGGAGATATTATCTTAGAGATTATGTGTGGAGAACCTACTTTTGGAGATTGAGTCTGGAGTCAAAGTATCTATTTTTTTGAGAGTTGCGGAGATTGGATGGAGTCAGTGTTAAGATGTAATTGAGGGTCTGGTCGGAAGTTGTGGAGCTTGGTGCGACGTTGGTCCACCTCACTGGTACTAAACCTGTGATGTAATGCATGCAGTGCGGGACCTTTTTTGATGAATAATAATAATAATAAGTAGAAGATCTTTGTGGACATATCCAAGGGGGGTGAACCATGGTAAAAATGGTGACTCTATGTGTGTTGTGTTGATTTTATATGCTTAATGATGAATGAATGGATCTAGATAAATGCATCTGTTAGATTTTATTGATAGTGTGCACTAGAATAATCATGCAGAATGAATGTTATTGAATGGATGAAATAGTAGATCTGATGAATGTTATGGTAGAGTGCATGTTGAAGTAGAAGTAGAAGTAAAAGGAACATCCCCAATCCCTTCCATGACTACAGACATATGTGTCCTCCAGTCACCCATAACCCATCTCGGGTGAGACTGTGTTGTGCACTCTGTGTGCAGTGTAGCCTTTTGGTTTACCAAAGGGGCTAATGGTGAATAGGGTTTTGTTGGAGAACTAAGGTAGAACCTAGGTCATCCCATAACATCCAACAAATTTCCCTTCGATTTTGAATAAAATTATCAATGCACCAAGAGACTATGTATTTGCAATCGAAAACTTTCAGAATGCTTCCAATAGAGAAATACCCGATGTCCAAGTCTTATTCCCATTTCTTTCTGGTAGGGGCAATGTTGTGAAATACTAGTAAGAAATTTGTAGATTTTAACCTTGTACAATATTTACTACAAACACATTTTCAGTAAAAGAACATAAAAGATACAATGGAAAATACAAACATTACACAAGATTTTTCCCCTGGAAACCCAAACCGAGAAAACCAACATATTCTATATTCATTCATGGTATTACATTGTTTACAATACAATATACATATAGGATCCAGCGATATCCAAAACCCTAACACAATGACCTGGATTAGTCAACAGCCTTAATTCCTTAACCGGAAATAGAAAATCATCGACAAATAAACCATGTGCCAAAAAACCACCTAAATATGTGACACGTTTCCCAAGGTAGAATTTTTTTTCTCGGGGGCGTTGCCCCCAAACCCCCCTGCACACCCCCAAAAATATAACACATACCTAACATTCTCCCACATGTTGTTTTCTTTGCATAGAGGGGGTTACATAGTTAACAATCTAGGGCAACAATGCCCATGGATCCTCTACACCAAGAGAACTTCTTACTGCTCACAGAATTTGTTAATGAATCTACAACATTCTTCAAAGTGTCCACCTTCGTTAGCAATACTTTCTTTTCTTCAATCATGTCTCTCACAAAGTGATATTGAATATCAATATGCTTTGTCTTTGAATGATAAGTCTGGTTCTTCGCCATAAAAATTGCACTCTGACTGTCACAATCTATCCCTACAGCTTGTTCTACCAACCCAATACCTGAACACAATATTTGTAACCATACTGCTTCCTTACTTGCATGAGTGACTGCCATGTATTCAACTTCTATAGTTGAAAGTGCCACTACAACCTATCTTTTGCTCATCCAACTTATTGCTCCTCCAAACAGGTTAAACACTTACCCACTTGTAGATCTCCTACAATCCAAATATCCATCCCAGTCTACATCCACAAAGCCATGTATATCCACCACTCTATCCAATCTCGGTCTTCCTTCGTAGTACAATCAATAGCTAACAGTGCCACGCAAATACCTGAAAAGCATTTTTACTGTTGTCCAATGCTTCTTCCCTAGTTTTGACATATACTTGCTCAAAACTCCCACTGGATGTGTAATGTCCAGTCTAGTACATACCATTTCATACATAAAACTTCCAACTGCACTCATATATGGAACACAAGACATGTTCTCCTCCTCTTCCTGTTTCTTGGGACACTAATCTGCAGATAACTTTACCTCAACAGGAATAGGAACCTTGACCAGTTTACACTCCTACATATTAAACCTCTTCAATATTGTCTCAACATATTTTCTCTGATTTAACCAGTGTTTCCTCTTTTTATGATGTCTTTTAATTTCCATGCCCAAAATGAAGTTTGAAGCACCGAGATCCTTCATGTCAAATTTAGAGGACAACTAAGTTTTCACATCCTGGATAATCTCTTTGTTGTTTCCTATCAGCAACATGTCGTCCACATATAAGACCAAATAAATCAAATGATTACCAATTAATTTAAAATACACACAATGATCCTCTTTGCTTCTTGTGAAGCCAAGTCCCATCATATAAGTATCAAATTTTTGATACCACATCCTTGGTGATTGTTTTAAACCATAAAAGGACTTTTTCATCTTGCATACCAACTCCTTCTTTCCCTTCATAGCATAACCTTTTGGATTCTTCATATAGATTTCTTCTTTCATATCCCCATGTAGGAATTCTTTCTTCACATCCATCTGTTCTACCTCAAAATCAAATGCAGCAGCAATAGATAACATAAATTTTATAGAGGTTAACTTAGCAACAGGAGAAAAAATATCTCCAAAATCAATTCCCTCAGCCTAGGAATAACCCTTTGCTACTAATCGAGCTTTGTATTTCTCCACTTTTCCCTCTGCATTAAGATTTTTTTTAAATACCCATTTGTTGTCAATAGGCTTTCTTCTAGTCGGCAACTCCACTAGATCCCAAGCCTCATTCTTATCCAAAGATGTCATTTCTTTGTCCGTGGCCCTTTTCCAGATATTTTCATCCTATGAATCCACTACCTCCCTGAGAGTTCTAGGATCATCATCAGTAATAGACAAAGAAAAATTTGAATGGAAATCAGATGGAGTATACTTTTCCGGTAGCCTTCTTTCTCGAACCAATCTCCTCAATACTAGAGTATGTGGATCTTCTTCTTCTGATTCTTGTTCTTCTGTAGAGTCTGATTCATCATCCTTTAAATCAAACTCTATTTTCTTTGGTTCTTCCTTACTTGGTAGGACTTCTTGTCTAACAACATCCTTCATTTCTCTAAATACCACATCTCTATTATACACTACCTTCTTAGTTTCTGGGTTCCAAAGCTTATAACCTTTGAGACCATCTTTATATCCAATAAAGATACACTTTTCAACCTTCTTATCTAGCTTACTCCTATTTTCCTTTGGAACATGAACATATGCATCACAGCTAAATACCTTGAGATGTGTGAGAGAAGGTTCCTTACCAGTTCATACCTCTTGTGGAGTCTCGTCATCCAATGCTGATTAGGGTGATCTGTTGACCAAGTAACATGTAGTACCCACTACCTCTGCCTAGAATTCTTTCCCTAACCTCGGACCACTGAGCATGCACCTTGCTTTTTCCATCAACATCGTGTTCATCCTTTCTGCAACTACATTCTGTTGAGGTGTATATAGAGTAGTCTTCTTCCTTGCTATACTGCACTTCTTATAGAATTCTTCAAATTCATTCCTGCGGAACTCTCCGCCATTATCTGTCCTCAACACCTTAATTCTTTTCTTTGCTTGATTCTAAACAAGAGCCTTAAACTCTTTAAACCTGTCAAAAACTTTGCATTTATTCCTAAGGAAATATATCCAAGTATTCCCTGTGAATTCATCTATAAATGAGACATAGTACATAGATTTTCCCAATGATGGGACTAGCATGGGTCCAAAAACATCACTGTGTTGTAAAATTCCTTCTGCCCTCATTGCACCAGAGGAGAATCTTACTCGATTCTACTTCCCATATAGACAATGTTCACAGAAATCAAAATCTAGAGAACAGTTAGACATACCTTCAACCATACCTTTATTGTGTATAGTAGTTGAAGACCCTTTTCTCTGATATGCCCCGGTCTTTGATGCCACAACATAAACTTTTCTCCAGATACTGTAGGATTTCTTTCTTCTTCAATTCGAATATCAGGAACAATGGAACTATTACACCCATCACTAATAATGTTTCCTTGCATCTTATACAGAGTTCCAAACTGAAATCCCTTCAGCAACACCATTGCTCCTCGAACCATCATGTAGGTTTCCTTTTCAAATATTGTTTTTACCCCTGCATCGTCCATTTTCTTACATAAATCAAATTTCTATCCAAAATTGGGATGTGCATAACACTAGGAAGTGTTCTAATCCTTCCATCTATGATCCTCAACTTGACTTTTCCTCATCCTATGATTCTGGTTGTCGAATCATCACCTAATAAAGCATTACCTCCATCATACCTTTCATATTCGAAGAACCACTCCCTGTGGGGATTCATATGAAAGGATGCACCCGATTCAACAAACCATGCCTCATGATCTGCATGTGTGCTTGAAGAAGCCAAGTAAACATCCCATACTTCTTCCTTGAAGTTATTTTCTTCTGTAGAAGGAGATTCTTCAGATCCCTTCTTTTTCTCAACTTTGGATCTACAATACTTCTTGTAGTGCCCTTCTTTTCCACATCTCCAGGATACCTTTACAAAATTTCCAGGAGATTTAGATCTACCCTTAGACTTAGATCTCCCAATTGAGAACTTAGATCTATTTATTTCCTGGGAACGTCCTCTTGCAAATAATGTGTCTATGCTCTGTCCTTCCATATTCTTTTGTCGCATCTCCTCCAACAATAAGGATGATACCACTTCATCAAACTTCAAGGAAGTTGTATTACTACCTATGGACACAACCAAACTATTCCACTAGTTGGGTAAAGAACACAATAAAATGATACATTTATCTTCATCTGAAATTTTAATCTCAACAGATACTAACTAACTTACCATGGTATTGAAGGCATTCAAATGCTCTGCCACCGAGTCTCCATCTCTCATCCTCGGGCTATACAGCTTCTTTCTCAGGAATAGATTATTCACTAGGGACTTAGACTGATACAAATTCCCCAACTTATCCCATAAATCCTTGGTTGTAGCTTCCTCTAACACATTCAGTAATACTAAAGCTGAAAGACACAGTCAAATTGTTCTCTTTGCCTTCCGATCCAAATTTTTCTAGTCATTTGCCGAAGTTCCTACAGGTGCAGTACCAGGATCTACCGTAATCCACTAATCTCTGTCCACCAACATATCTTCCATCTTGAGTTTCCACAACTCAAAACTTTTCCCATTAAACTTCTCGATCTCCATTTTCGAATTGCTCGCCATTTCTTTTCACCTGAAAAATCAATACCACAGATCTCCCACTGTAACAAGGTTTATCACAGTCCCGAGCCAAACCCTTGACCAAAAAGGCATCCCCCTAAATCCAACAAAGTTATGATACCAGATGTAGATTTTAACCTTGTACAATATTTACTATAAACACATTTTCAATAAAAGAATGGAAAATATACAATGGAAAATACAAACATTACATAGAGAGTTTTCCCATGGAAACCCAAACCGGGAAAACCAACATTTTCTATATTCATTCATTGTATTACATTGTTTACAATACAATATACATATAGGAGCTAGCAGCATCCAAAACTCTAAACCAATGACATGGATTAGTCAACACCCCTAATTCCTTAACCAAAAATACAAAACCATCGACAAATAAACCATGTGCCGAAAAACCACCTAAATATATGACACATTTCCCAAGGCAAAAACATTTTTCTCGGGGGCACTGCACCTCCCAAAGAATATAACACATACCCAACAACCTTTACCAATGAAAATTGTAATATTCTCATGCGAACAGGTTCAATGTGTCTCCACAAAAATGTTGTTTTCTCATGGTCATTCTAGTGTAGCTCGCGAACTCTACGTATAATTCCTTAGAATATTGAAATAAAATATTCTTCAACAATATGAATTGAGTCCTTTTTTATGGAGAAGTTAATAAAAATTAAATGATATTACATCGAGAAGTATGCAATCAATAATGACCTTTTTAGAATTCAGTTAGTAGTTACTTTCCATAGGAATAACATTAAATAAATCTTGAGAAATGTGACAATGGTAAGGGATATATAATGGTGGGGTGGCAGGGTGGTAGGAATGGAATAAATATGAGGATGTGTCCACTATTTCAAGAACCCAAGAACCCGTGGTGTAAAGGATATGAATAAAATGGTTAAGTCTTGGCGGTAGTGGATTTAAAAAGGAAAAGCAAGTGAACCTGCAAGTCTGCCAACTCGCGAACCCACTATAAGTTAAGGAAAATTTGAAGTCTTCATGAAATTTGTATGTGGCAGAAAAGAGAGGTGCATTTTTTTATAGTGCAGAGTTCTTTTGGAAAAAAATACACCTTCCATGAACGAACCCGCCATGACTCAAAAAAATTATAAGTAAAGAGATATAAGAAGAAGATAGGTATTAAGCTACATATATATAAGCACCTTGGTACATTGTGTCTCTGAAGTTCAAATAAAATAACTCAGAGATATCTTTCCAAAGAGCTACGTCGGGTGCAAAATAGAGCTTGTATGGGAAAGTTACAACTGAAAGAGTTAAGGTAAAATTTCACCACCAATTTATTTCTAGAAGGAATAAATCTTTGCTCAGAAGATCATTTGAGGCAAATGTGATCAGGGGATCAAATTTTGCTCAAATTTCAAAGTGTTCGGAATGCGATGAAAACAGTGCCATTGCGTCCATCTCGTCTTCCTGATTCCGGCGGTATATTTACTTTGTCAAATGGAATCCGTATGGAGAAGATATCGCGATCTGTTCGTCAAGCCAAACAGGCAAAAAATTTGATGCTGACTGTACCAGTCCGTACAGTCTGTACAGTCCATACGGTCTGACGTGGTAGGATCGTACGACCGTACAGTGGTGATGTGGCAGATGTTGATTGGTTTACTACTGGCCAATCGGGAGCTAACACATGTCCGGTTGGATGGCAAATGATATGAGGACACGTGGCCCAATCCGTGGGCGCCACGTGTCACTCATTATTTGGTTTATATGGTTATGTAAAATTTATGGTGGAGTCCGCGGGGTTCGACCCCCAGACCTCCCACAATGCATACGCCTTCGCACGACCGCCCGGCCATTGGTCCATGAGTTGGTTCTTGTTAAAAGTATATGTTTAAATGTATTTAAATTTACAAGTTTGTACATTGGGCGGGGGGTCGGGCCGGGGCTTAGCCCCGACCCGTGGTCGTGTGCTCTTTGTATATGACCATGTTGTATAGTCTGACTGTTTGCGCGTGGGGTAAAACATATAGCCCGTGGGTTTTGTTATATGACCGGTGGTATAATGTGCGTGGGGGTTACAATGGGTGGAGCCCCTGGTCGCGGGGTTATATATGTGTATTGCCATGTGACCCTAACCCGAAGCGCGGGGAGGTTACACCCGTTGCAACGAATTAACCACCTATTTGCCAAACCTACGGTTTTATGCGCCATACGCCCAGGTGCCGAGGCTGTTAGGGGCTGGCGTGCCCTTAACCGTTCTACGGTTTGCACTATTGGCACGGTTGCACTCGGTGCTGGGTTTTCACGCTTTAAAATGCGTGTGAGCCAGGTTCAATCAGAAATGGTGCGTTTTGTAGATGCAGAGATAGCAAGTTGAAGAGGGAGACTTCCAGGAGGCCTAACTTCTTCATTTTTCGACCGATTGAGGTGCCGAAAGAGCCCAGACAGGGGTTTTAGGACGCTCTGAAGCCATTGGAGCAGTTGGTTTGTCAGTTTGAGAATTGTACGACATGTTTTTGAGCACTTTTGAGAAATTAATAATAATAAACCATTGGAAGCTGGACCAGGAGATGTAGCCCATAAGAGGGGTGAACTCCTTTATCAAATTGTTGTGTTTATGTGCTTATGTTCAATGATTATGCTGCTGTCTATGTGTAATTTGCATAAGTAATCCTTTAATTTATGTGTTGCAAACTGATCCATTTGCTTTAAACACATAACATTCACTTGCAATAAATTTCAAGTTTTTCAAGTCTTCTTCAATTTTAGATCAAGTTGGTATCAGAGCACTGGTTTTTGAAGACTTGATTGTTTGCAAGTTTTGTTTCTGATGCTCACAAGAGGAGAAGGTCAACTTGTGGAGCCAAGTTCTCATCGGACAAGGAGGAAGCATATTCATTCACCGCAAGTTTCAGAGAGACATTCACCAAGCATGGCTCGTGCAGAAAGTCATGAACGTGTTCCTGCCGAAAATGAAGATCTTAGAGAGGCTGTCATGGAGTTGAGAGATATGATGAAGATCTTGATGGAATGGAACATATTGTCGCAGGGTGAAGGCTCCAACCCTTCAATGCATAAGGGAGGCGGTGGTGACAAAACTCCAGATGGAAATGGAGGGAATGGTGCTTCTCCACCACCCTCTCCTCCATCATCATCTTCTTCTTCTTCTTCTACC
>ML812330.1:52182-65921 GCA_009831015.1 Picea engelmannii
GAGTATTTGCGAGTTGGTCTTAAAGGGATGAATCCAAGCAAGGCCAAGTGGATTGAGGTTGGAAGGGTGAGGGAACTATACCCTCATATTCACATAGACTGAGATAGTCTTTTGGAGGTCCAAAAGCTTCCCAATGGGGAGGTATCATCAGGGGATCAAATTTTGCTCAAATTTCAAAGTGCTCAGAATGCGACAAAAACAGTGCCATTGCGTCCGTCTCATATTCCTGATTCCGGTGGTATATTTACTTTGTCAAATGGACTCCGTATGGAGAAGATATCGCGATCTGTTCGTCAAGCCAAACAGGCAAAAAAATTGATGCTGACTGTACCAGTCCATACAGTCCGTACGATCTGACGTGGTAGGACCGTACGACTGTACAGTGGTGACGTGGAAGATGTTGATTGGTTGACTGCTAGCGAATCGGGAGCTGACACGTGTCCGGTTGGATGGAAAATGATATGAGGACACGTGGCCCAATCCATGGGTGCCATGTGTCACTCATTATTTGGTTTATATGGTTATGTAAAATTTATCGTGGAGTCCACGGGGTTCAACCCCCGGACCTCCCACAATGCATACGCCTTCGCACGACTGCCCGACCATTGGGCCATGAGTTAGTTCTTGTTAAAAGTATATGTTTAAATGTATTTAAATTTACAAGTTTGTACATTGGGCGAGGGGTCGGGCCGGGGCTTAGCCCCGGCCTATGGTCGTGTGCTCTTTGTATATGACCATGTCGTATAGTCTGACTGTTTGCGCGCGAGGTAAACCATATAGCCCATGGGTTTTGTTATATGACCGGTGGTATAATGTGCGCGGGGGTTACAATGGGTGGAGCCCCTGGTCGCGGGGTTATATATGTGTATTGCCATGTGACCCTAATCCGGAGCGTGGGGAGGTTACACCTGTTGCAACGAATTAACCACCTATTTGCAAAACCTACGGTTTTATGTGCCATACGCCCAGGTGCTGAGGCGGTTAGGGGTTGGCGCGCCCTTAACCGTTCTACGGTTTGCACCGTTGGTGCTGTTGCACCCGGTGCTGGGTTTTCACGCTTTAAAATGCGTGTGAGCTAGGTTCAATCAGAAAGGGTGCGTTTTGTAGATGCAGAGACAACAAGTTGAAGAGGGAGACTTCCAGGAGGCCTAACTTCTTCATTTTTCGACCGATTGAGGTGCTGAAAGAGCCCAGACAGGGGTTTTGGGACGCTCTGAAGCCATTGGAGTAGTCAGTTTGTCAGTTTGAGCATTGTAAGACATGTTTTTGAGCACTTTTGAGCAATCAATAATAATAAACCATTGGAAGCTGGACCAGGAGATGTAGCCCATAAGAGGGGTGAACTCCTTTATCAAATTGTTGTGTTTATGTGCTTATGTTCAATGATTATGCTACTGTCTATGTGTAATTTGCATAAGTAGTCCTTTAATTTATGTGTTGCAAACTGATTCATTTGCTTTAAACACATAACATTCACTTGCAATAAATTTCAAGTTTTTCAAGTCTTCTTCAATTTTAGATCAAAATGAGTAGTATATGGGAATATTATGAACCATAGAATAAAACTATGGAGCCACATTTGGAATCTGGGTATGTAGAAATGTGCAGAAAGAGAAAGAGATCACATGTAGCATACAGGGATAAAATGAGAAAAACAGTCTAAACTTCTTTGGACCATAAATTTCATCTCCGAGCTAAGAATTGAGAAAACAAATAGTCATTGGAAATTTATTAATGAGGATAAGACATATGTCCACCCAAAATTTTGAATCGAGTGCTAAAATTTTATCATAAATTAATAAACTAAATTCCGCAGTAGTAAGTGAGTGGAAATTGCAGCATGTGAATGTTGTAACTTTTCACTTAGAAGTTAGAATGAGGCATGAGTATAGTTGTTGGAGAGTCATTTCAAAGAAGAATGTTTCTAAGGAATCATGTTTTGACTTAGTGTATTTTTTTTCTCCATAAATAGAGATGAAGAATAACATATAATATAATTAATTAAATGTTTTATAGTATGCATGTGCTAACAATAATTATTACATGCACATTTCTTGCAAAATTAAAGGTACATGGTGTTAGCACTCAATTTTTATTGAAATTTTAAGTGTCTTTAGCATCCTTGTGCTAAAATGTTGAAATCTTTTTGCTCATTTGCCCTAGCTCATAAACTCCAATTTCCTCGTTGAGTCAGGAAGAGTCTTAATTCATAAATCTTTTTCTCCAAAAACCTATGGCCTTTGTCTTTTCTACCTACAATACAAAAATGCAACAAATTGATAAACCCCTATTCTATGCTTTGTATCTTCAAATATATTTTATATTTGAAAAATCTCACATTACTGAAGATATGAGGTAAATTCTTTTTAATGCTCTATGCCTAAATTATGCCTAAACTACATATTTCTTAGAATTATTTCATATTTTCTAAGCATAGAGTTTTCTAAAACCCAAGCCACATGCTCATTTCTTACACTGGCCACACAATAAACCTACATGTCAACACACAAGGCCCAAATTCAAAGCTGAGTTCATATGCTAAACTCAAGTTTATCGATCTGTCAACTCCTGAGTCATGTTCACATGTCAAAATACGAGGCAAACAACTATGTCTACACCCAAAGCCAAGGCATGGATATGCAAAGGGGAGTGCGCTGCCAAATTTCCTGGGCACTGCCAACTCTCATGGGTGCTGTGAATTCCACAGGCGCTACCCAATCTCCTGGGCACTGTAACGACAATGCGTTGCCTAATTTTCTAGCAGGGGCTACCTAATATTTGACAGAGGCCGAATTCTACACAGAGATACACCAGAGTGGTGCTACCTATTGGCACCCAGGATCAAGGAGTTTCAATTCATTACTCTTTTAGGTGGATGATGATGTGGAGAATGGATGAGATAATAGCTGGTAGCATGATAACAACTTACCACCTTTACAGGACACTTGTCATGCAAGAGGAGGCGCATCAATGAAGATCAAAGGGAGACCACATCATTTAAATCATGTTGAATTGGTTACCTACACAACTCCTTTTTTGTAGCAGCTTTTTAATAACTGTTAGCATAAGTGTTTGATTGATAACTATTATTGGAGAATCTGATGTGAGGAAGGGCCAACACACACCTCCAACTGTTTCCTTTCCTTTTTATTATAAATCCATGTTCCAAATGTTAAAAAAAAAAACGAAAAGGGGGAATGGTTGAGCTGAGGCTCCCGAACCATTTTTGTACTTTGACAGAATTAATTTGAAGACAACCTATCTTATCATTTTCTGTGTTAAGAATTCATTTGCAAAAGAGAGTGATGTTTAGCTATGTTTTTCTTCGTTTTGACTCTTAAACTTTGTTCTTCTTCAACAACAAGCGTGAGAGGGTTGCTTGGGAGGATCCTTTGAGATCTTCTACCTTGTGTGTTGCTAAATCTCTTCTGAAAAGGATCTTTAGATTATGATTCTTCTTCTACTGTATAAATAGTATGCTTGAAAAGGATTCTCATGTCTCTTTGTTTGCAGTTCTATGTTTTCTCATAAAATTCTTCCACCTGAAATCCTTGAAGGGCTAAACATTTCTTTTGGATGATCTATTTTACTGCATATGGAAGATGATTTGCAAGGATAGATTCATATGATTTGTTAAATTCAAGTAGATAGATTTAGCCCTACCTCTCTCATATTTTCAAAATCAACTTTCTTTTTGTAAACTTTTGATGTTACCAAGCTCACCTGATTACAGTCTAGGGTGACTTTTGGAGTGATAACACATGGAAATTTTTTTGGTTCTTATATGAGGATTGGAGTTATGGAAGATGCACAGGGATATTACAACCATCAGGAGGAGGTATGATATCTTCATGTCAGCATGGGAAATTTTGAGATGAATTCTAATAGAAGAAGGGACAGGCATGAGCCAACAATTATGAGAAACCTGCATAGGGAAGTGCAGATCTATAGAGAAGCTAATGAAAGTATTATGAAGGATCAATAAGAGATACTTCAGAGTCTAAATATGTTGCATATGCAAGTTAACAAAGACTCTGGAACCAAACAATCAACTAGTTCTAGATAGACGACTGCATCTAGATCCCATAGTAGAAGGGAATATCATGAGAATGACAGGTAGTCAAGAAGAATGAACAAGCGCCATCATTCTCCAAGGCACTCCACTAGAAGAAATCATGTAATTTTAGGGCCAGGGAGTAGCATACGATGTCTCCTCTCAAGAGGTAAAGGAGAAGGCTAGAGGCAGACATCTTGCAACATGAACTTAGGAAAATTAATCCACCAACATTCAATGGTGAGAACAATAAAGGAGAAGAGAACAAGTCCTGGTTGTTCGAAATGAAGAAATAATTCTATTTTATTTGCATGATTACCCCTCAAGGGTAGAAGCTACAATTGTAACCTACCACTTGCAAGGAAATCCATCCATGTGGTGGGATCAACTTAAGCAAGCCAAGCACTTTGATGAGAAGAGGATCTCATGGAGGAAGTTCAAAGGATATTTTCAAGAGAAATATTTGTCCGATCATTACTATGGGAGGAATATGAAATAGTTTTTTTAACTCAAGTTGGAAAGTATGACAATGGATGAATATGAAAATAGGTTATTGGAATTGTTGAAGTATGTTTACTTCATAAAGGATTATAAGGTCAAAATACAAAGGTTTTTGAGTGGGTTACCTTCTTTCTACAGTGACAAGATAAAATATGATAACCCTAGAACTTTGGAGAATGACATAAGGAGAGAAAAACGTCTTTATGAAGGACAATTTTCAAAAAATATTGGAACAAAAAGATGAAGGGTTAAAAAGATTAAAGGAAGAAATGTTTTAAGCCACCCTTTTTCAAGAACAACTCCCAAGAAAATAAACCAATTTAGTCAACCCAAAATGAGCACAAGACTATAGATTCATTTGGGAAAATGCCAAGGAAACAACCTGTACAATGTTGGGGATGGAAGGGAAATCACTTATATAAGGAATGCCCTCACAAATGAGAAATAATGAGGATTTTCCACAATATTAAGGAGGATGAAATAGTGGAATACATAGGATGAAACATGCTAAGGATTTATGTATCCTTGGACAACAAGCTATAAAAATATCAATCCCCCATGATTGGAGTGGAAGGTAAAATTGATAAACAATCCATAGAAATTTTAATTGATTATGGAGCTAGCCATAGTTACATAAACTCTAATATTGTTGAAATATTTCACTTGCAAAGGAGTAAGAATAATAAATATTGGTTAGTTTAATTATCCACAGGGGCTATGTAGAAAATCAATGAACTAGTTCAATATTGTCCAATAGACATGAATGGATTCAACACAAACGTAGATGTGAAGATGATACCATTGGATTCATATGATTGTGTAATTGGCAAGGATTGGTTTCAAAAAAACTATTTTTTTCTAGACTATTACAACAAGACAATCACATGTCTTGATGAATAAGGGAAGAAAGACAAAGTCCAAGGCATTCCAAGAGATGTAGTTGTTGGAGATATTTCAACTATGTAGTTGAAAAAGAGTTTCATGAAGAGATGTCATATTTTTGCAACCCATATGGAAGAGGCAACCGGAGATAAAGTGACAAGTATTGAAGACCATCCAGTCTTGATGGATTTTGAATATATTTTGGAGATATCCCAGTATTTCCACCAAAGAGAGAAATTTATTTCTCTATCGATTTTGTTCTAGGAGCTTCCCCAATGTCCAAGACACCATACAAAATGGGCACACCAAAGTTGAAAGAGTTGCAGATGTAGCTTGAAGATTTGTTAAATAAGGCGTATATACGTCCAAGTGTTTCACCTTAGGGTACCCCAGTTCTTTTTGTGATGAAAAAATATGGAACCTTAAGGATGTGTATTAATTTTAGGCAACTAAATAAGGTCACCATAAAAAACAAATATCATTTTCCAAGGATTGATGATTTATTTGATCAGTTGAAAGGTGCAAGAATCATTTCCAAGATTGACATGGGATCATGTTACCATCAAGTAAGGATAAAGGAAGAGGACATCAACAAGACAACATTCAAGACAAGATATGGACATTATGAATTCACGGTAGTACCATTTGGACTATCAAATGCCCCGGTTTTTTTTATGTGCATGATGAATGGAGTGTTCAAGGAATACCTAGAAAAGTATGTAATTATGTTCATGGATGATATACTCATCTAATATAAGTCAAAGGAGGAACATGAAAAAAATTTAAGAATGATGTTGCAAGTTTTAAAAGAACATAAATTGTATGTTAATTTAAGTAAGTGCATATTGTATCAAAAGAAGATTCACTACTTGGGGCATATAATTTCCATAGAAGGGATAACAATTGATCTCGATAAGATAGAGACGATTAGAGGATGGCCAGAGCCACAAAATGTTACAAAGGTCATATAATTCATGGGTCGTGTAGGTTATTACTGCAAATTCATAAAAGGATTCTCAAAGATTGCAATTACAATCACTTCTTTACAAAAGAAGGGAGTGAAATTTGAATGGACTCCCAAGTGTGAAGAGACATTTCAACAACTGGAAGACATCTTAATGAGTGCTCCAATATTGAATATTGCAGATCTAGATGAATATTTTGTGGTGTGCATTGATGCATGCAAGGAAGGGCTTGGTGGAGTCCTCACACACAAAGGTCATGTGGTATGCTATGAGTCCTGAAAATTAAAAGAGAATGAAAGGAATTATGCTACCCATGATCTAGAATTAGCATCCATTATTCATGCATTAAAAATGTGGAGACATTACCTCATGGGGGGGAACTTTAAACTAAGGACATACCACTATGGTCTAAAACATTGTTTTGGACAACCCACATTAAATGTCATACAAACTAGATGGCTCAAATTTATGAGTGATAATGACTTTGGGATTACGCACATCGAAGGAAAATATAATCAAGTGGATGATGCACTCAACATGAGAATACATGGGATGCATAATGCAACCATGAACATGTACAATATTGATCTGAAGGAAAAAATTATTGTAGCAACAAATTCAAATCAACACTATTTGGCAATAAAATAAACATTGCAACAATGAAATTTACAACATTATTTTAAATATTATGAGCTACAATAGGATGGAATAATCACGTATAGAGAAAAAATGTATGTGTTGAATTCTAACAGTGCTGAGGGAAATGCAAAATGTGTCATATGCTTGGCACCCACGAAGTCATTAATTATATATCCATATGTCTATAATGTGATAAGGTGAATACTGAACAAAGACATCTAGTAGGGTTGTTATAACCATTTCCCATTCCATAGTGGAAGTAGGAAGTAGTCACATTGGATTTTATTACTAAACTATCTAGAACTATGAAGTAACATGATTTCATCATGGTGGTGGTGGAAAATTAACAAAGGATGCAAATTTTATTCCTATGAATACTACACACAAGGAAACAAATATTGCAAAAATCTACATGAAGGAAGTTGGTAGGCTACATGGGGTTCCTAAGATAATTGTTTTAGATAGAGATCCAAAATTTACATCCAAGTTTTTGAAAGTTTTGTTCAAATGCTTTGGGAAAAATCTAAATCTTAGTACAACATATCACCTAGAGTCAGATGAGAAAAAAAAAGGGACTAATAGAATAATTGAGTACATGCTCAGAATGTATGTCATGGACCATCCATCAAAGTCGGACGATTATATTCATCTATTTGAATTTGATTGCATTAATGGGTATCAAGCCTCTTTAAAAATGAACTCAATTGAAGCATTGTATGGAAGCAAGTGTAACACACCAGTGAGTTGGGATAATCCAGTAGAAAGAGAAATTATTGGGCTAGATTTGTTGAAGGGAATGGATGAGAAGATGACAAAGATCAAGTAGAATTTAAAGGTTTCCTAGGATAGGAAGAAAATTTATACACATAAGAACATAGTTTTCAGATATTTTAAAGTGGGAAAACATTTGTTTTTAAAAGGAAGAAGAAAAGAAGTTTGCTAAGATTAGGAAGCTACCCAAAGTTAACAATAATATATTGTGTACCTTTTGAAATATTAGAAAAGATAGGGTCAATTTCATACATGATAATATTTCCTCTATCCATGAGAGTGCATAATGTATTTCATTCTCATTATTAAAGAAATATGTGTATGACCCTAACCACATAATGGATTGGATTGTGATCGAGGTGGAACACGAAGGGGACTTCTGTGTGGAACCAGTATGTATCCTGGACCATAAAGTCAAAGTGATAAAGAAAAAATCCATAGGGCTGGTAAAGGTTCAATGGAACTACTATAGTTATGAATTCATAAAGCAAGCTAATTCGCATTGTTTGATGAGCCCGCGTAGTATCAGGTAGTTGGTTAGGTAAAGGCTGACCAAGCCAATGATGCTTAGCTGGTCTTTTCGGATGATCAACCACACTGGGACTGAGACACGACCCAGACTCCCTCGGGGGGCAGCAGTGGGGAATATTGGACAATGGGCTCACGCTCGAGCCAGCAATATCACGTGGGTGAAGAAGGGCACTGTCGCTTGTCAAGCTCTTTCATCGAGTTTCGATCATGACAGGACTCGAGGAAGAAACCCCGGCTAACTCCGTGCCAGCAGCCACGGTAAGACGGGGGGGCAAGTGTTATTCGGAATGACTGGGCGTAAAGGGCACATAGGCGGTGAAAAGGGTGGAAAGTGAAAGTCTCCAAAGCACTGGCGGGGTGCTTTCTTTACCATTTCACTTGAGTGAGATAGGGGAGAGTGGAATTTTGTGTGGAGGGATCAAATCATAAGATATACGAACGCCAACCGCGAAGGCAACTCTCTAGGTCCCCACTGACGTTGGGGTGCGAAAGCATGGGAAGCAAACATGATCAGATACCCTGGTAGTCCATGTCGTAAGCGATGAGTGTTCTTCCTTGGTCTGCCTGCCTACTAGGTAGTATTAGGATCAGAGGCCCAGCTAACGCGTGAAACACTCCGCCTAGGGAGTACGGTCGCAAGACTGAAACTCAAAGGAATTGATGGGGGCCTGCACAAGCGGTGGAGCATGTGGTTTAATTCGATACAACGCACAGAACCTTACCAGCCCTTGACATATGAACAAGTGTGCCTGTCCCTAACGGGATGGTGTGAAAATTCATACAGGTATTGCATGGTTGTCGTCAGCTCGTGTCGTGAGATGCTTGGTTAAGTTCTATAACGAGCGAAACCCTCATTTTGTGTTGTTGAGAAGTGCGCCAACGGATAAATGTCATCACCCCTTCTCAATGAATCAATAGGGAGAGGGTGAGGGGAACGTGAAGTTTCGCTTGACCGATAGGGAGAGGAAACCAAACCTCTCGCCCAACAGAGGAGGGCGAGGCAAGCGCCTCTTTTGAGCACAAAGAAATGATTGGATTGTGTTCTAAGTGGAACACGAAGGGGATTTCTGTGTGGAACCAGTATGTGTCCTGGACTAGAAAGTCAAAGTGATAAAGAACAAATCCATAGGGTTGGTAAAGGTTCAATGGAACTACTACGGTTATGACGATGCTACATGGGATCACTAAGAAATCATGTGGAAAGAATACCCACAATTGTTTTACAATTTTGAAAGAAACTAAATATAAGAATGCAAAAATCCATTTTGAGCAGCTAGAGTTCCAAAACCACATCTCATAATCCTATCCAACCTATGTTGAGGGCCCTTATAAAATAATGGTACAGCCCAATGGACTGAGAACAATGAATGGGGTACATTCCTTGGGTCAACGGGTTGAGAGGAATATGATATTTTGGTTGGAATTGCTGCTAGAGTTGTGAAATTGTAGAATTTCATTTCTTAGTATTATGTTGTAAATTTGTGTATGTATATCGACATAGTGTTCACTGAGGATGATGCATAATTGTAAGGGAGGAGAAATTTAATTTCCCCACTGTAATCCTCATTTTAATTCACACTTAATGTAGATATAATATGAGGCTATAGAAAAGTGATGTATATACGAATTGTATTTCTATGTTTTAATAATAAAAATGTGATTCAAGTTGCTAGGGGACATGGACAAATATGGGGGATGATTAATCCACAATATATGGGAGGGTTTAAGAGAACTTATAAGAGGGTTCCAAGGATGAATTACCCATGTCTATCAATTCAACCCACTTCCTAAAATTACTATTGGTATATGAACCTTCTATGTTTTTGTTGAGTGTTCCCAAACCCAATCATTGAATGCAGGTAAGAGGGTGGGTGTGAGAAGTCACATCCAATAGTTATTGGGAGCATGGGCTTTGCGTACAACCATCTTGGGGAAGTGTGTAAGTTAAGCAAGTAATCCCAAGAGAGGTTAAATTCATATGATCGGTTACACCAATTTTAGATAGTCAAGTTTTTGCATGAACAACAAGAAGAGAGTAGAAAAGAAGAGATTGGATCTGGAGAAACCATGGAAGGAACATTCTGGAGTGTATTTGAAGTATAAAATTGAATATTCGGGTTGTCAGGCCTGAAGAGTGAACTCTTGTGTGAGTTGCACTATAATAGCAAGTGATTGTTGTTATTTTTCCTGGTAGTTTTCCTAATAGTGAGATCCCTTGAGTTTCCCAATAGAGATATTCTTGGTTACCTATGGAAGAGATACCCTTCTAAATGAATGGGTTTCTCAATGGACTAAGAGAAGTGAATGGCTACATTCCTTGGGTTGGACAGGTCAAGAGGAAGAGAGTTGGTGGAAATTTGGGATAGTTGTAGGAGAATACCAATGGATTGTGGGATTTTCTGAGTTTTGAGTGGACAGTGAGAGACCACCCTCTTTTGTGGATTTCTAGCCTCAACTTGGGACAATCAAGTTTTTGGAACAACAAGTCTATAATTGCATGAAACATCCATCCCAAGCAGTTGGTTGCACAATCATTATTAAAAGATAAGTGTTTTATCATGTTTCTATGTTGGATTATGAGTTTAATTGTTGTGTATTAACTTTGTGTTTGAGAATGATCTTTATATGTTGTTTTGTTGATTTATTTAAACTGCATTCATGTCATTTTTAACATTTTGTAGATGCATTTATTTAATGGTATTAGACAATAGTTAAATCTGTGTGTAATTCGTCGATGGTAAGATGCAAGAAATTAGTTAGCGTAAAATTTTCATTTTTATGTGTTTTCTACATAGTAATGATCCTCAGTTCATTTGGGGATTGTTACATTAGGTATGGGGCCTCATTTCCTGGAATTTAAATTCTAAATCAAATTGGAATCAAATTAGTTTGGATCTATTTGTTGAGGAGTGGTTAATGGATGAAACAGTTGCTTTGTTCGACTCTCTCCCTTGTCATTTTGTATACTATATTTGGTGGGCCAACAACATCGATAAATTTCAGGAAAAACAAATCGCAGTAGAATTTGTTACTGGTTTGATCGAAAAAATAACGAGGGAATACAAATGTGATCCCAAATGCAGGAAAATTTGGGTGCCTATCATGCCTTCTCTGGATTATGAGATCCACTAGGGATATTTTGATGGAGCCAACCAAGGCCATCCCCCTAGATGTGGGTTTGGGTTCTTCTTGCATGTAAATGTGTTTCACTTCTTCTATATATGATATCCCCATGGTTCAGGTTCCAACACAAAGGCCGAATTCTCAGTTTTGTATGTATTACTTTTTTTCACAAACTCTCATGGGATTAAACAATTGCAAGTGATGGGATATTTGCAAGTGGTTATTAATTGGGACAATAGGAAATTAAAAGTGCATATCACCTGTCTCCTATATTTTCTAGATCAGACTGGATGCCACGTTCAAGATTTCGAGTAGGTGTCCTTCACTCACATTTATCGCGAGCTCAACCAAAAAGTAGATTAGCTCTCTAAGAAAACATTAGAATATTGTGTAAGATCCTTTTCTGTCCAATAATTCCTTGATGAACAAGATACCGAAAGTATGGAATTTCACTTATAATAGTTAGAGTTAGGTCATTTTTTGGCAGGCTATAAATTTGTGTTTAGTTGAAGTGTCAAATTTCTTGATACTACATGAATATTGTTACATTGTGAACAATATGTTTAAAGGAAATTGATTTTCCATTTTGGTATGGCGAAGGGATGGTGCTAACAAAAAACTCTTTTGGTTCTTCAAGCACCCAATTGTGTGGCTAACCAAGCCTAGTTTTAATGAACCTGAAAGACAATTATATGTATATTCCTTTCTGAAATATAAAGGTTTTTTTTGTTTTCATTTGAAAAAATGAATTTTATTAAGGATGGAAATCTTAATATTGGTTGATAAAATGGATCTTCATATTAGTCATATATGTGAATGTGTACATAGAACTAAACACACTAACAATTTCTATTTCCAAAGACAGTCTCCAAGTGGACCATAGGATGTGGATGGAGCATATGATGTGGATGAAGATTGAAACTAAGGATATAAAGTCACTATTGGTACTCTATGTGTAATTCTAGATTAACCCCATTCTACCTTTTAGTGGTTTTAGTTGTTTTAAATTTTATTAGACAAGGTTATTATAAAATGTAGAATTTTCTCTTATTTTAAATATATAATATTATAATTGATTTTTTCTAATTTTAAAATCATATTAAAATTTATTATTGGCGATGATGATGATGGTTAACATCCATTGAGATCAAACTTGGTCTATGGGACCTTAAGAAAAACAAGAGATTACTTGAATTTATTTAAAATGTTATTTAGATGCTTGAAAAACATTAAGAGAAGCTTTCCAAGAAAGTTAGGAAGGTTGATATTGCTAAAAATATTTGGAAATTGAGATCTGATTTTAGTTATGCAGAGAATTCTAGGATAAAACATTTTTCATCTTCAATCGTCTTGGTGTTACAAAGATTTATATAAAACATAATATTTTAAATTTATAAAACAATATAATTAAATTTAAATAGGATGGTCAAGACATCTATTCCTTTTGGTAATATATTAAGAGTACACATGTTCCAAGTTTTTTAAAAGTACATATGTTGAAGTTGAATTTGTATGAAAATATATTTCATATATTATTTTCTTTTAATTTTTAAAAAATTATTTTGAATTTGTTTTAAAAAATAATATTTTTTCTAAGGAAAAAAACTACTATTATGATTGTATTTAAGTTATATTGTTTTGATATGTTTTAATTTATTATATATTTTGATATAGTTAAATTGTAAATATAATTTATAAATTCAATTTAAAAAAAAAAATTAAAATCTTTAAAATTAAAATTTATGAAAAATGTGAAATGATAAATTAAAAAATAATAAATTAATTCAATTTTCACTATAATATTTAAGTTTTGTGAAGATTTCATGGTGTGTGAGTTTTGGGATTTCAAAAATTAACACAAATACATGCATTATTATAGTTAATTGTGAAAACCTACATACTAAAATTAAATTTTCATTTTCCAATTAAATTTCAACTATCTATAAATTTTATACTATTAAAAAAAAATCATAGTTTTAAAAAGTTTTAAAATGTTAAAGAAAAAACTTAAAATTTTAAATCTAAAAAATACTTTTCAAATTTTCACTTCCAAATTAAATTAAATTTAATCTATTAAATAATTATATTATTAAAAAAATTCATACTTTTAAAAAAGAAAGAAACTTAAACTTTTAAATCTACAAAAACAACTTTGTAAAAACTTCATTGTGTTTAAACTCAAACACACCTAGAGCAATCAACTCTTTAATTATAATTTAATTCACCTAGAGCAATCGACTCTTTAATTATAATTATATTTAAATGAAATTTAT
>ML812330.1:74917-100884 GCA_009831015.1 Picea engelmannii
TCACATCGCTTACCAAGTGGATTCCAATCCAAAGTAACGTGAGATATATGGAAAGTGAAAATATTAACTCATAATAACATGAGAAGCCACCATCTTTGTTTTATAAAACACTTGCAGTCTTCTCATTTTGCCATGACGGCTCGGGAATCTATTATCGGAGAAGCTCCATTTCCAAATATATTGAATGGGGTGGTATGAACATGGCCGCAATGGATTGTGACATCATGTCATCCATTTTTCTTGAAACTTGGCCGTCCAATAGAATTATTCAAATTAGATAATTCTAATCTAAAAGTTCTGGAATATTTAGATTATACCAATATAACAGCCAAAACATAAACATAATAAGGCTTAGACAATTGACGCTGGCGACTGTGTTTTTATCTCATGAAAACTAGGTAAGGAAAGGACGTCACTAAGGTGTCTTTCTAATTGCATTATCTTTAGTTTGGCATAAATACGCCGTAGTTAGATATTTCTAGTTAGTAATTTGGTCTGAGATTTTTTTTCTTTTACCTTTGATGTTTGCCTGTGCGCACTTGTGTTACGTGCCATATTTGTTTCCAAATCCCCACGTCCTAATTTATTGTCAAACCATACAAAGAAAGAGTCAATTAAGACGGATGACGGCTGCAATGACAAGTTGAAACTGGAATATATTTTTTATCTTTTATTATTCAAAACACATAACTGAAAGTGCCACGAAAGTAGGGGCTGGCATGATGCAATGCACTTATCAGAAATGAGTAATGGGAAATGGAAAATATTTCTTTATATTCCTCATTCACTTCCCAAATGGAAAACGAAAAAGATTGTTGTATGTTCCTCACTCACTTCACTATCGAATTGAAATGGAAATCAATCAATCTGAATGTGAAGGTTATTGTGATTGGCCAGACACCGCGATGGAGATTACAGTAGGGGAGAGCCTGAACATCAAAATGTTGGAGTTCATTTTGTTAAATATATATATGTAATCTCAATAGTTTGATTGTACACTGCCAGTTGTCTTGGCTAGCGGTATAATTGTTTCTTGATGTTCTTGATTTGCTTGAGTTTATTTAGCTCAGCCTTTTGTCTTTCTCTAAATACATTTTCTGAATATACGGAATACTTTTTTCGCTCTGCTCTTTTTCTGTATTCTTTGCTTCTCATTTTGTCATGGTATCAGAGATTCAGACGTAAGCCTCTTCACATAGTCTGGAGAGAAACCCGATCCTAAGAAGCGCAGAACTTACACTGTCTATGAGAACATAGGACGCAAGATTCTTCACAGTGAATGGAGAACATGACGCAGTCCGTGATACCCTCAAAAGATCATTGCAGATAGCAAGCGCGAAAAAGTAGAGCAGCTGCAGAAGGACGCAGCGTTTAAAGAATCTTGGAGAATAGTGTGCAGTCTGCTAAAGGAGTGTAGAGACATCAATCCGCTCAAAAGATCAGTGAAAACATCACAGTGTGTGGAAGCAGACCTGCGGAAAGAGAATTGAAGGACAAAAATTAAAGATTCGTGAGCTTTTTAAAGAATTCGTGAAAGATTCATGAAATTCCTTCTTAAGAAGAAAGTCTTTGTTCATACAACAAAAGACAAACTTAGTAGTCGTAAGATCGGCCTTATGAACAAATTTGAGCCATTAATCAAGCTCAGAAAGGACGAGGAGTGCGTAGAAAAGGAGTATGTGTTTCTGCCGCCAGATCGAGGCGAGAGCAAGCTCAACCATCAGATCAAGCAAAGATTAAGCCACGACCGTCAAATCTCATCAAAGAGAGATCAACGGTGAGGAGGCATTGTGGGGATCGAAGAGGAAATTAAAGCGCAAGCAAATTGTGAGCCCGAAATCACTCAAGATCGTTGATCTTGTCAGATCAACAAATCAACGACGGATATTGATCCCACTACGGACAAGAATCTTCGCTTTGCAGAGATCAGCAAAGAGATTAAAGAGTGAGTGAAATGAGTCTCCGCAATCACTCGTGATTGTTGATCTTCAAGCAAGTGACACGCGTCTAGCGATCTCGTACTCCGGGAGGAAGCCAACAGAGGCTCAGGAGTAAAGCTCTCTCAAAGCTTCGAAGAGTCGAACTAGATCCAGACCGTTGATTGAAGTGGACACGTGGCCAGAGATCTTGCACTTCGACGATAATCACTTCGAAAGAAAGAAAGATAAGAGAAGCCAGAACTCCCGAAGGCCTGAAGCCCGGAGTTCATCTAGACTGTCCATCAACAAGGACACATGGCGCCAGATCCCTCACTTCGGAGACTTAGCATTCCGAAAGGTCTTACGGAGCGAGATCTACCCGAAGTCCCGAAGTAAATTTGATCCCTTAAAGGCTGTGGACACGCGTCGACAGATTTGTCACTTCAAAAGGTTAACACTTCAAAGGTTTGTGGTGTTGTACACCTCGGATCACCCAAAGTCCCCAAGTAATTGAGGACCGTTCATCTCAAATCAACGAGGAATGTTGATCTTTGCAGCAACAATAGTAGGTAAGAAAGGACTATCACCCGAAGTCTCGAAGTAATTGAGGACCGTTGATCTCAAATCAACGAGGACCGTCGATCTTTGAAATGAGACCATTATTCGGCTATTCAGAGGAATTGAGACCTTCAATGTTGAAACGCCTAAAGCCTGAAGACCCGGAGCGCCTGGTTTTCAGCCCCCGGTCACATGAGAAGCTAAACTTCAATTTTTAATTGTTGGCTCTCGAGTAAACTCAGAAAGCTCGATTCTGCCTTTAGAGGGGCTACAATTGCAACAGTTGCAAAAAAACAGAGCTGAGAGCTCTGAATCAATAGATCTTGTGTTCGGATAGTCAAATCTAGCTAGATCGAAGTCAAAGAAGTGGTCTACCCCACGTTTTTTGGTTCGAAGTCACTGGAAGAACTTCAAAGACCTAGTTTTATGCATATGAAACAGGTAAACATGAAATTTTCTAACAATTTATTTTGTTTGTTAATTTTTTTTTTTAAAAGATGGCCACGCCTAGCAATTTAGGACCAACTCAAGGACCCATTCTCCTTGGAAATAATGATGAGTTTTGGTCTCTTCGAATGCGATCCTTCTTGCAAGCACAAGAGTGTTGGGATCCAGTGGATCTTGGATATGTGGAACCAGATCCAACAGACCTTGCTGCCATGACCAACCAACCGAGAACTGCTAAGGCAACACAAAGGAACAAAGAAAATAAGGAAAAATTATGGATTCAAAAGTCAATGGATGAATCAATTTTCTCAAAAATCACAGGCGTTATTACTTCAAAACAGGCCTAGGACATCCTTAAATCAGCCTACCAAGGAAATGACAAGGTCAAAACAGTCAAACTACAGACCTTGAGGACGCATTTTGAGACTTTAAAAATGACAGAGCCTGAAAATATTGATCAGTTTATGACTAGGGTCATGGGAATCGTAAACCAGATCAACTGGTGAAGCCATACCTGATCAACGAATTGTTGAGAAAGTTCTCATAAGTTTATTAAAGAAATTCGAAATGGTTGTCACAACCATCCTTGAATCCAAGGATCTGTCAAATTTTTCAACAGATGAATTAATGGGTTCCCTATTGACACATGAGACCAGACTACATCTTGAAGATGAGTCGATATCCAATGCCTTCAAGACTCAATTCTCCTTCAGCAAAGGGAGAGGCAGAGGAAGAGGTCATCAAGGAAGAGGGATAAATCAAAGTAACCATCACTCAAGTGAAGGTCACAGACAACAAAACCAGAATCAAAATTTCCAAGGTCATAGACAACAAAACCAGAATCAAAATTTCCAGCCTCAAATAGGCAGAGGGAGAAGATCAAATGACAAATCAAACATACAATGCTAGTACTGCAAAAAGTATGGGCACTATGGATATGAATGCCGGAAGAAGCAAGCATATCAACTCTCAGGCATAGCACATGTCTCAAATCATGAAGGAGAAACCTCAGATGGTATGTTTCTCTCATGTCACAAGACTAAACAACAACATAAAGATATTTGGTTGTTGAATAGTGGATGCAACAATCACATGATAGGTAACAAAGATTTACTCTCATGCATTGATTCTTCAATTTCATTTGATATCACACTTGTAAATGACTCTTTAGTCAAAGTTCAAGGAAAAGGAACTGTACCTATTCTTACTAAACAAATTGTAAAGAAAGACATACACAATGTCTATCATGTTTCAGATCTGACACATAATCTGTTAAGTGTAGGACAACTAATTGAACATGGCTATAAGGTACTTTTTGAAGAAGCATCATGTGGGATATATGATCAAACCCCCAATAGAAAATTGATTTTTGAAATCTTCATGACCAGGAATAGAATGTTTCCCCTGACCCTCAGAACTGCAAATCTGATCCAATCATATGCACAAAATGCATCCACTCCAAATGAAACTATGGTTTGGCATACAAGATTTGGACATCTACCCTTTCAGAGTCTAAGTCTTCTATAGAAACACTCCATGGTCAAAGGTCTCCCTGTCTTCAAAGAGCAAAATCCCCCATGTGAGTCTTGCATACTTGGAAAACATAAGAGAACTAGTTTTCCACGGTCCTGAACTCAAGCCAAACAACACCTAGAACTGGTTCACACTGACCTATGTGAACCAATGAAAACAGAGTCAATAGGTGGTAGTGTTTATTTTCTAACGTTTATTGATGACTTTAGCAAGAAAATTTGGATCTATTTTCTCAGACACAAGTCTGAAACCTTTGAAAAGTTCAAAGAATTCAAAGTTCAAGCTGAAAAACAGAGTGGAAAATATGTAAACGCTCTCAGGTCAGATGGAGGAGGAGAATACAACTCCAAAGAATTTTCAATTTTCTGCAAATCACAAGGCATCATCATGCAAACTATAGCCAGGTATACTCCACAACAGAATGGAGTGGCTGAAAGGAAAAATCAGACAATAATGAACATGGCAAGAAGCCTTCTCAAAGAGAAATGTCTATCAAATACATTTTGGGCTGAAGCAGTAGCATGCTCAGCTTATCTCCTGAATAGATCTCCAACCACCGGTCTCAATATGAAGGTCACTCAAGAAGCATGGAGTGGGACAAAGCTAAATATTGCACATCTCAGGACATTTGGCTGCATAGCATATGCTCACATACCTTCTGAATTAAGGAAGAAACTGGATGCTAGAAGGGAGAAATGCATTTTTGTTGGCTACTGTGAGACATCCAAAGCCTATAGACTCTACAATCCAATTCCAAAGAAGCTAATCCTCAGCAGAGATGTAAAATTTCTTGAAAATAAGTTCTGGAGTGAGCCTGAAAATCAGCCAATGGACAATCATGATCCATTGTTGTCGCATCCCGAAGACACAGAGAATTCATGACAACAAACACATCATCCTGCTCTTCCAAGATTGCAGGTACAAGGACAATCTAAAAGTTCACAGGATAACTCAACTTCCAGCGTAAATTCATCCCCTGAACTTTAAAATCAGAGAACTCGAAGTTTGATAGAAATCCATCAGCAGTTGGATGACATTGAACAACACAATCTTTTTTCATTCATGTCATGTCAACCTACATATTTTAAAGAGGCATCTCAATAGCCACATTGGGTTCAAGCCATGAACCAGGAGATTGACTACATTGAAAAGAAGAAGAAATGGGATCTTGTTGATTTGCCTAGACAGAAGAAAAGTATTGGTGTCAAGTGGGTTTACAAAACTAAACTCAATGAAAAGGGGAATATTGAAAAACACAAGGAAAGAATTGTTGCCAAAGGATTCTCACAACAACAAGGTATTGACTATGGTGAAACTTTTTCTCCAGTAGCAAGGTTGGACACTGTAAGGACTCTCTTAGCCATAACAACTCAACACAAATGGAAAGTATACCAGATGGATGTCAAGTCAACTTTCCTAAATGGGTTCTTAGAAGAAGAGGTTTATGTCGATCAACCACTTGGATTTGAATTCCAAGAGTAGCCAGCCAAAGTGTATCAGTTGAAGAAAGTCTTGTATGGCTTAAAGAAACCTCCAAGAGCTTGGTACAACAGAATTGACACTTACCTGATCAAAAGTGGTTTCAAGAGAAGCCAAAATGAGCCAACTTTATACACCAAAACAGATCAACATAGTAAAATTATGATTGTATGTTTATGTGTTGATGACATGATATATACTGGAAATATTGAGTTAACCAGTTTTAAACATGTCATGAAATTTGAGTTTGAGATGACAGATATTGGCATAATGAAATATTTTTTGGGGATTGAGGTTGATCAATCAACCAAAGGAATTTTTGTCTGTCAGCAAAAGTATGCAGCAGACATCATCAAAAGATTCTGCATGGAAGACTGCAATCCAGCCGAAACCCCTATACCCCTAGGCACAAAAATGAGTATGAAAGATGAAGGCCCTACAGTGGATTCTACCCTGTACAAAAGATTATTAGGAAGTTTGTTTTATCTTACAACAAATAGACCTGATATTATGTATGCATCCAGCCTTATTTCCAGGTTCATGGAATCTCCCAAATATTCTCACTAGAAGATGGTGAAAAGGATTCTGAGATATGTTGCAGGCACTCTCAATTTTGGCTTATGGTACACTCAGTTTGATGATAATCATCTCTCTGGTTACACAGACAGTGACTTTGCAGGCAACCTAGATGATAGGAAAAGCACTTCAGGACATGCTTTTCACCTGGGCACGAACTCGATTTCTTGGGTGTCAAAGGAGCAACTCATAGTCTCAATATCCTCTGCAGAGGCAGAGTATGTCGCTACTACCTCAGCTTCCTGTCAAGCTATGTGGCTGAGAAGAATATTGAAAGATATGTCACATATAGAAAAGGAGCCAACTCCTATCTTCTGTGACAACACCTCAACAATTTCTCTATCCAAAAACCATGTGTTTCACAAGAAAAGTAAACACATTGACACTCACTTTCACTTCATCCGCGAGCTAGTCAATAATGGTGACATTTCACTTCAATTATATGGCTCACGAGATCAACTCGCAAACATTTTTACAAAGCCACTAGGAAAATCCATTTTTGATATTCAGAGACAACACTTGGGCATTATCAGTGCTGATGTTTGTAACTGTTGAGTTTAAGAGGCAGTGTTAAATATATATGTAACCTCAACAATCGGACTGTACACTGCCAGCTGTCCTGGCCAACTGTACAATTGTTTATTGATTTTCTTGATTTGCTTGAACCTATTTAACTTAGCCTTTTGTCTTTTTCTAAATACCTTTTCTAAATATACTGAATACTATTTTCGCTCTGCTCTTTTTCTGTATTATTTTCTTCTCATTTTGTCACATTTGCCACCACTTGCTGGAAGCAGAGGATGAAATGGATATTATAGATCTACATCATGCAGGAGGAAATGGCCCATCCTCCTCCTCGTCTTCAATATCAATCTCCCCCACAGTCAGCTGGGATTATATCCCCGTCATCACCACCGCTAGCGGCTCATGCCAAAATAGAGGCAACAGATCAACATCAGAAGACAACGAGAATGAATTTACACAACAACACATTTCTTCTTCTTCTATATCCACAATTACACGAAGAAAAAAGGTGGTAAATGTAAAGGTAAAGCCACAACCACGAGAGGAGGAGAATGGAGAGATGAGTAAGGGAAGGAACTACAAAGGAGTGAGGAAGCGGGCATGGGGTAAATTCGCAGCTGAAATCTGGGACCCTGCCAAGAAGGGGGCCAGGGTTGACACTTTCATCACCGTCGAAGAGGCCGCTCTAGCATATGACCGTGCCGCCTTCAGAATCCGTGGAGCCAGGGCTCTCCTAAACTCCCCCCTCTCTTTTGCTTCCAATTCAGATAAGAAAGAGAGAAGAAACGACCGAGGAGTGTCGGAAGAGCTGCATTGGTGGGAGTCGAAGCTGAAGCTCTTTCATTATGATTTGATCATTTTATTATTATGATTATGAAACTGTTTTCTTGAGACTGAATTTGTAGTATTCCAACAATTTTCTGAAAATCTATCATCAATATCTCCTTCGAGTGCACTTTGTAGCGAAATGAGAATGAGAAAGACTCCCAACCCAAATTGTAAAATATTTAATATTTCTTAATTTTATAAAAATTAAACCAATCTATGGTAAAAGTGGTATAAAAGTGTTACTTTTTACTAAATGACCATTTTCCATGAGGATATTTATAAGAAATTTGGTGATGCTGAATCTATTATTACATTTAAAAATGGATTTTGAACAACAAAAAATAGTTATTAGTGTAAATTTATATAACTGAATTCCTACTTTAAAAACCATTTCTTAAAATAACTTAGACAAAAAGTATGGTAAATATATAATTAGAATTTAACCAATAAAAGTTATTTTTAGTATTCAATGTAAAAGTTATTTTTAGTATTCATTATTAGCATTGAGTTCTGCATTTTGTTTTCCTAATTGAAAAAATGAGTATAGATTTTAATCTTTTAAATAAAAATAGCTCTCAATTATTAAAAAACTAAAAGTATCAAATCGATATAACATGTGATATTTTAGAAATTTATGTTCAACTCAGATTAGATCAATTTTCGACTTAGTAAAAATAGTTAGTGAAGGTTAAAAATATAAGACATGATGGAGGGATATAATATCTGTTTGATTAGCTGAATAACCTAGAAAATTTTCCACAGCGAAATAACCTGACCAAGAGTGGCATGTTGATCCAGATAACTCTTCTACGAAATGGTTTCTCGACCGTCAGTGATGGGACCTCTCCGGCCCTCGAAACTGGTCCGTTCCCCATCCGATGCACTTTTTTCGGCCATCGATTTTCTGTTCGCCTTTCTTCCGAACGACCGTTACAGTTACCGTTTGTGGATTGTTGAGTAATCAAAACAATCATAAATGCAATAGAAGAATTTTGAATTCAAATTGTAAACGCTCGCCTCGGGTTTCTTCTATACCATATTTCAAAAACACTCGAAGTGGTGCAGGGTGATGGCAGACTGTTTAGCTAGAAGGGTGATGGTGGAAGGTAGAACAGGAGGCCGGTGTTGGAAGAATCTCTTGAACATTCGGTTATAATGTGGTTCAGGCCACGGACACCACCGGTGACAAAACCAACCATGTCATTTATTGTTTTGTTTATTTCGTTAACTCCAATTGATGGTATATATATATATATATATATATATATATAATATTTTGTTTTGTTACTTCTATTTATATGAAGTATTTTGTGGTGTTAGATTATGTTTTAATTTTCTTCAAACATTTGTTGGAATTGTATGGCAACCAAACGATTTCAATTGTATCCTCTCTATATAGTGTTGCAGATTAGAAAAATTATGCATTCTCAAATAGATTCATGCAATTCAAAATGTTATCATGTTACACATGATATGAATGTGGGATAAGACTCTAACAAATGTATCAAATTTTTGGAAGATATTTTGAGATATAGCTCATATGATTGAAGCTTAAATTTCAGATATATCGCGTATGATTGAAGCTTAAATTTTTTCAAGTTAAAGTTTTATCTTTGGATAACTCTCAAGTTAGTAAAATTATAAAAAAAATAATGTAATTTTTATTGGAAGTATATATGTATGTAAGTATGCATGTGGCGAGTTATTTTAAAGTTATTATATATTTTATTTTCTCATGAAGTTTGTGAAATTATTAAAAAAATATTGTAAATTTTTATTGAAAGTATATATGTATGTGGCAGGTTATTTTAAAGTTATTATATATTTTCTTTTATTGTAAAGTCTGGCCATTTGTAAGTGAGAACAAGTAGATATGTAATTGTGTCTTTTAAAAAATGTTTTATACTTTCATTTTCATGAAATTTATCAAATATTTTATAACTTAATTTTCATAAAGATGAAAGTTATCAAAAATTTCACAATTTAACTTTTAAAATTTCAAAATAATTTATCTTCATATAACTAATGAAAGTGATTAAAATTATGATGAAAAAACTACAATTTAACTTCTAAAGAGAAATAATTATTTTTTCTCTGGACTCTAATTTCAAATATTCCCTCCCTATCAATTTTTTCTAGTGGTGGTTATAAAAAAATTTAGCAATGTAAATTCATAAAGTGTCATATCATTTATTAATATGATGGTAATAAAATTTTAGCATAAATTCATAAAATGTCATTTACTCATTTTTTCCTTTTTCATGTGCGCAAGTGTTTTATTTTTTATTTACTTATTTTTTTCATGTGTGCGAGTGTTTTATTTTTTCATGTGTATTATATCTTTTCATTTTCCACATACACATATGCACATAATAATAAAGATGAATAAACAATAAAAGTTCATAATAATAAAGATGAATAAACAATAAGAGGTCTTTGCATCAGCCACATGCATATAGTAACAAAGATGAATAAACAATAAGAGTTAATAATAAAGATGAATAAACAATAAGAGTACAAATTTTACTTAAACCTTAAGAGTTCAGTTGAACAACTTACTAAAAAACATAATGAAAGTGATCATTTGCCAGTTTTATCTCTTTCAAATTCACATGGCTTCCATTCAAGTAATTTCTTTTGGATCCATTTCTTAAACCTGGGGATTTTAAATCTTCAAGTTGTTTAACCTTATTTTCAAATTCTCTAACATAATTTAATTTATTGATGTCTAACATAATGTATTGATGTCTGTCACAATTGAGGCTTTGTCTTTTTGATAATTTGAAATCAAAGTTATTTAATCTTCTTTTCAAATTTTCTAACATAATTTAATTATTTGTCACAATTGAAGCTTTGTCTTTATGATAATTTGAAATCACAGAATAATAAAGATGTCACAATTGAGGCACATAATAATAAAGATGAACAAACAATAAGAGATGGATTTGAAATCTCCAAATTGTTTAATGTTTTTTTAAATTCTCTAACATAATTTAACTTATTGATGTCTCTCACAATTGAGGCTTTGTCATTTTTATAATTTGAAATCACAGAATAATAAATCTTTTTGATAATTTGAAATCACAGAATAATAAAGATGAACAAACAGACAAGAGATCAGTGAAATTTTTTTTACTTAAAAACATAACAAATTGAAACATATTGCTTGTCAGAATTGAGGCGTTGTTTAATCTTTTTTCAAATTCTCTAACATAATTTAATTTATTGATGTCTCTCACAATTGAGGCTTTGTATTTTTATAATAAATCTTTTTGATAATTTGAAATCACAGAATAATAAAGATGAACAAACAATAAGAGATCACTGCAATTTATTTTACTTAAAAGCATAATAAATTTTACTTAAAAACATAAATTATAAGAGTTTAGTGGAACACATTTTACTTAAAAACATAAACCATAAAAATTCAGTGGAACAAATTTTACTTAAAAACATAATGGAAGTGATCATTTACTAGTTTTATCTCCTTCAATTATTCTTGGAACCCTTTCTTAAACCTCAAGATTCGAAATCTTCAAGTTGTCTAATTTTCTTTTCAAATTCTCTAACATAATTTAATTTATTATGTCTATCACAATTTATTGATGTATGTCACAATTGAGGCTTTGTCTTTTTTATTGTAACACCCTGTTTTCCCCAGTTTTTAAATATAATTATAACTGGCCAAGAAACTATGGTGGGCTAAATGTGTGTGTGTGTGTGTGTGTGAACATTTGATTTGTTGAACCTTGTATACAAGATTCAATGTATAAATTATTGTCATTAATAGAAATATATGGTGTGTGTTGCACAACTACTAAAAGGGGGAAAGTTTGCCAAGATGGACCATGCTTTCTATGAGAGAGATGGTGGAGGGAAGCTAAGAATGGTTGAGATTACCCTCACCAAACCAGTACCTATTGGGTGTAATTGCTCGACAGTCCTCTGACCAGATATTAATTACCAGTCAGAATGGTAGTTGGAAGAGTCCTCCTCAAGAATTAATGAGGAGATGGGGAAGAGTTCCCAAGAAATAATTCCATACTTGACCACGAGCTGGGAATTCAAGCCCATGCAACCTTGTAGAGGAAGGAAAGAAAGAGGTAGTTCGGAGGACAGAGAGAGATCTACACGATAACAGAGTAGAGAAAAAAACTCTCCCAGAAGAGAGCACATAACATACTTCAACTCGAGAGTGGAGAGGAAAAGATTAGAAGTAAGCTAAACCTAGCGGTAAGAAGACATGGGCGGGGTTTGGCTACAAGATGATAAACGAGACTAACGAGTGACTAAGGAAGTATTTGTGTAGACCTCCTTGCTTGGAGCAGAGAAAACTAGACACCCAATCTCGGTGGGAGAAGGAGAAGTAACCTCCGTCCTTGATTGTCGTGGAGCAAAGAGAAAGAATTTCTCTCAAAGCATCATGGTCTAGCTCGGGGGTGGCCAGTGGTAAATCCGATAGGAGTGGTTGTGCCTATGGTTGGGAGGAAACAGGCTCCCCTTTGAGTAGTTCATTCACAATCTTCATTTTGATAAGTATTATCTCTTTCTCTGTGTGTGTGTCTATATATATATATATATATATATGAAATGAATGCAATGATGAATGTATGTTTTCAGGTTAAATTCTCCAGAATTTAGTCAGGTACTAGAAATTACTCTTTGGCCTCTGTAAAGGATTACACTCTCATAATATTAAATATTATTTGTTATCTTCTAGAGAGTCATGGGATGGGAACCCATAGGAAGTCGGTGTATGGCCGCCCATTACATCTCAGTCCTACCGAACCCTTTGAATTCTTATTTGTGAGAATGTCAAGTCCCTCTCTACAAGAGAAGGACATTTTCCCTCTTCAGATTATCCACCCATCGTACCGAAGGCTCATTTCCATGTACTTACCCATTCACTGCTAAATATTTCCCTCAAGGGTTCCCAAAGAACCCATGTGACCAGGACCTAGGAACCCTGTGCTAGTGCAGAAGGAGCTAGTTCTTTCGGTTTCGGGGTTTCGAGACTTGTGACTTCACAATATTTGTAATCAGCTGAAGATCGAAGTTGTGGATTGACGAGAGCCGTCAATCTAGGGATACAGAGTGGATCCCCCTCAGATGTCAGATCGAACTTAGGAAGGGAGTCGTTAAGCACTTCGACTAAGGTCTACTTCAAGAGAACTTGAGTGGTCTAAGCGTAGAAACTCTTGATTTTCGAACTCCTAAAGTAATAAGAATCGTCGATATTCAGATCCCTTGGATCTCCTCTCAGTCCTTGATCTGAGGAGCTCACCCTTGATTACCCATCCGACCAGGAACGCGTCGTGGAGAGACACGTGGCACCTATGGGTCCCCTTCCTGGCGTTTCCCATTGAATTTGTGTCGTCAGATGAGGGGATGCATGGAAAGTGATCCTCTAGTCTGGGGACTTAGCACTCTGGAGGAAGTGGGATAAGAATCGATCGAAGGTGAAAACCTATGAAATCGCGAATGCTGAAATAAATCATGGTCGTTGGTAGAGTGAGGACACTTGGTGCCATATTAGAGAATCCTGAGACTTACATCTTCAAGGAATTCACGATGTGAGGAGTTGGCAGTCTTCTGAAGTAACGAGAACCATAGATGTAAGGGTCCCTCGCGAGCTTCCCTGATTGTCGGATCCCTACCAGGGTCAACCCGACATTGACCACTTCGGGAGAATGGGAGTGATCCAACACCGAAAAACTCGATTTTTGAACTTCTGAAGTAGCATGGACCGTAGATCCAAGGACTATGTGGACACTTACTTACTGCGAGATCGAAGGGTTGGGAGGCAATCAGTTTGAGATGACGTGGCATACTGATGTCACTCAAGGTAACATGGACCAATGGTATGTTGACCATGTGTCACCGAGATTTGTTTTCGTAGGCCCCGCAGACCCGTTAGATGGTGACACGTGCCATCTCCTGTAAGGGATATGGGTAAATCCTTTCCTTGCCTTGTGGTACGCTTGGGATCCACCTATACTTTCTACCGTGTACTACATGTCTTCCCACATGATAGTGGGTACTCTAGTTACCTAGGACTCCAGGATTCTAGAAGTCCAGAGTCTCGATGGTCATCATGACCGCCCGTTTCGAGGGAAATGTGTCAAAATATCTAGCGCTTCGGAGGTTTAGTACTCTGGAGGAAAGTGGGAAGAGTGAAGTAAGAACTCTCGAAGGCCTTACGGTCAGATTTGATCTGAGTCATTCGTCATAATGGACAGGCATCAGAGGATCCCATAGTCTGGAGGTGTGGTGGGCTGGAAACTCTGAAGAATAAAGTAGATCACAGTCGCACGTGTTTGTGGGTACGTGGCGTATAATCAGTCACTTCAGAGAGTAGTCACTCTAGAGGTCTTGCGATTTGAGCATTCAAGAACTCCTGAAGGATGGAGTACCAAAGATAATCAGGACCGTCAATTCCCCCTGAGGATGCATGTCGTCGTATATGAGACCTCGGAGGTTTGGTACTCTGGGGGTTGACAGCATAGAATGTTTGGGATGTGAAGATGCCAAAGCCGAAATAGATCTGACTCATTGGAGGTGATGGACGCGTGGCGTAAGATCATGCAGTCCAGAGACTTGGCACCCTGGAAACTTGTCAAGGGTAACCCTACAAGGGATTCAAAAACCTATCTCAGTGAGATAGATATCATCCCTCCAAGTGAAGAAGTATTGCATAAAGGGATGTCCTATGTATGCAATACAAGTACTAGACTCTGTTGATAATGACAAACCCAGCCTAGAGAACACCCCATACTAAGAGAATATAAAGATGTATTCCTAGAAGAGGTACTTGATGTACCTCCAAGAAGGGATATTGACTTTTCAATAGAACTTGTACCAGGAGCATTACCAATGTCTAGAACGCCCTATAGAATGAATACACTGGAGCTAGTTGAGATCAAACTACAGTTGAAGGAGATTTGGGACAAAGTGCACATTAGGCCTAGTGTGTCTCCTTGGGGGGAACCAGACTTGTTTGTGAAAAAGAAAGATGGCACACTCAGAATGTGCATAGATTATAGACAACTTAATAAGATGACCATCAAGAATAAGTATCCCTTACCAAGGATCGATGACTTGTTTGACCAATTAAGGGTGCTACAATATTTTCTAAGATTGACTTGAGGTCTGGATACCATCAGGTCCGAATTAAATATGGATACATCCCTAAGATAACATTTAGAATGAGATATGGTCACTATGAATTTGTGGTGGTGCCATTTGGGCTTACCAATGCACCAACCACTTTCATGTGCTTAATGAATAACGTATTCAAAAAGTTTTTGGATAAGTTTGTGTTGGTTTTCATTGATGATATTCTAATCTATTCCAAGAATAGGGAAGAGCATGAAGAACATCTCATACTAGTACTTCAAGTGCTAAGAGAGCATCGGCTCTATGCTAAGCTTGGTAAGTGTGACTTTTTCTAGAAACAAATCCACAACTTAGGCCATGTTATAACAAAACAAAGAGTGGTAGTTGATCTTAACAAGATTAAAGCCATCATGGAATGGCCCAACCCAAGGGATGTATCTGATATCATATCCTTTATGATTCTGGCAGGATACTATAGGAGATTCATAAAAGGATTCTCCAATATTGGTTGCCCAATCACCTGCTTTCAAAAAAAGGGGGTTAAGTTCATTTGGAAAGAAGAATGTGTAGAAATATTTCAAGAGTTAAAATACCTTTTAACCAATGCACTTGTATTGAATATCAGACAAAGACTTCCTTGTGTGTACAGATGCATGTAAGAAAGGGCTCGAAGGAGTCCTTATGCAGGAAGGACATGTGATCTTTTACGAATCGAGAAAAATGAATAAGCATGAAGTCAATTATGCAATCCACGATATGGATTTGGCTTCCATAGGGCATGCTTTAAAAATGTGGAGGCATTACCTCTTAGGTAGGATATTTGTACTTATGACAGACCATAGTGGGTTGAGGTATTTGTTTGACCATCCAAATCTCAATGTGAGGAAAGCTAGGTGGATGGCTCTCCTTAGTGAGTTTGATTTTGAAATCAAACACATCAAGGGAAAGGAGAATAGGGTGGATGATGCCCTTAGTAGAAGTATGAAAGTGATTCACTTGGCAGCAGTAAGCACCAGTGAATCAGACCTCAAAGAGAGAGTCAAAATTGCACAAGAAGCAGATGCATTTTTCAAAACTGTGACATCCTAAGGGATGGGGCGTCATAATCTCTCTTTCTCTCAATTCATCTCCAAACCCTTACTTAACAAAACCATCATACACTACTCACCAGGGGTATACATCTCAACCTACGTGCCTAAACTAGCTAGCGAAGTCCTCCTCTCATCCTCAGACTGAAACCTGGGAGCTAAAATATATGCTTAGTGAAGGTTTAGGGACTTTGGGACTCCCATGATTCAGTAGTTCTAGCAGCCATGCATGACGCTCCCCCCGAATGCTGAATTTTAGGATTATCGAATAGTGAAGGGGATCAACGGTCCACAACATCCGTTGTAATCCTATGGTTGGGAAGGAGCTTCGGGGTTTTGGGATTCATATATTTTTCCCACTCCAACATGAGATATCCCCGAAGTGTCAAACTATGAACCCACAAATTAGACGGTTCCGAGAATTTCCTGAGATTGACGGCTCCCATCAACTCTGCGACTTTGACATTCGAGGATTTTCAAAGTTACTATAATTAACCGCATTTCAAAATTGGTGGGTTTGCGGGTTGGAGGACTTGCGATTTCTCACCTCCATCCATATTCCCATATCATGAGTCTGACTGACCACTGTGTTATTATGTACTTAACCATTTTTACAACCGCGGGTTCACGGGTTCAAGCTTTCATATTCCAAGTTCCGCGATATCCATTTTGCACCCAAAGATCCGTGATCTACATTATGACCGTCGGACTTACCGAGCTCCTAAGTATCTCATTTCTCTGGTATTGAGTCCAACCGACTGCATTACAACACTTAGCCTATCTTCGATCATTTGCAACCGCGGGTTTGCGGGTTAACACGCTCATTCCTATAGAGTGTCGAACTAGCAAAATATCCACTCTAGCATGGAATTACATATAGTACACGGTGGCGAGTACAGGTGGATCGCGAGTACCCCACCTTCTAGATGGATACTATGTCATACATGTGGCAAGGTAGGTTTTACATGTGCCCCCTACAGGGAGTGACAATGTCACAGTTTAATGGACACATTGTGTCTGTAGAAGTAAAAATACAGGTGACACGTAGCACACATAACAAATGTCCACCTCACCCTGGGTGACGTCAGTGTGCGACGCCATCTCTGACTGATAGCCACCCATCCCTTAGATCTTACGGCCCGAAGATCCCACACAAATCCATGGATACACGACCTCCATTACTTCAGGACTTTGGCCTTCGGGGAGTTCGTGGTGTGACTTCCTGCTTTCCCCCATAGTGGTCAGTTTTGGGATGACCTTGAACTAAATCTAACGGTTAGGGGAGATCCCGAAGGGTCCCTGGATCTATGATCCATGTTAATTTGCCACTATGACCTTCGAGGATTTCAGCGTTAATACTACCACGTTCTTCGTTACTTCTTTGTAATTGTGGGTTCTACACTTATGGGGTTGTATGAAGCCCTACACAGCTTCCAGGTGGATATTGGTGGCCTCTCACCTAATCCAACTAGCTTATTTTGTATGTTTTCATGTCAGCACATCTTGTTGTACTTCCAGGGCCGTTTTGGAGCCCTAAACAGTGTTTTTTTAGCTTGCCACAATCAAACTATAGACAAAGTCATAAATTGATGGTGTAATGTGTATTTATCTGAAAGACCTTTCAAATGGGATATCATGCACCTAAAACTGAGGTCGTATGCAAAATTTAGAATATCGGGAAGTTGAGGTACCAACTTACCCATAGGGGCCCACCTAAATTTTGGTGTTTCACCTCCTAGGGTTAGGTTTTTGGATGTCTAGGGTTTTGGAATTCATGAGCAATATCAAAAAGGCCTCTGGAGCCTCATTGTAATCATTCTTCTCAGATGGATGCATGTAGTAGCCACATCGTTTCCTAGAGATAGATACCACCATTTGAGGAAGTGTTTTAGTTCTGTAGTTTTATAGTTTCAGCCTATTTCATTTATTTAATAGAAGATAATGTTCACTGGATATATGTGTTGTTCTTCATATCTTTGTGTTTATTTTATTCAATCTGTTAATCAGTTCGTTCTGCTCCTAAATATGGATCAGTGGTATCATAGTGGTCTTCTCTTCATTTATTTTTCTTGATGCATGTCCCCGACAAGATCTAAGTATAAGAAGTTGGGACTCGAACCAATAGAGTCGTTGCAATATCGATTTCTTTGAGCCTGAAAAAAACCCATGGGGGAAGAAAATAAATATGATGGAGCAGGAGATCCTATTAAAATGTTGCTCGAGGAAGCCCTCGTACGACAAATGAATGAAATGATGGACAACTTTGAGAAGATCCTTCGACGGTTTCCCACAAGAGAAGCATCTTCATCAAGAGGCCATGCAACCCCCTTCAAGGTACATGTAAATTTTGATATTCCATCATTTGAAGGACTGATAGATGAGGATGTTGTAGATAAATGGTTGAATCTGCTCGAAGGGTATTTTTTGGTCCATAATTTTTTCAATAGGGAAAATATTACTTTTTCACTCCTCAAGGTCGTCCCCCATGTTAAGGATTGGTGGGATACTTGCTCTGGGCAAAGGGTCATAGAGTAATCTGCAATATTCGTGGTTCCCTGACATGGGATTACTTCTGGGATTCCATTAAAGAAAAATACTACCATGTTGGAAGCTACGAGGACCAGTACACCAAATGGACCACCTTGTGTCAAGAAATGGACCAGACACTACCAGACTTCACCAATATTTTCCATAAATTGCACACCAAATTGGGTATCAAAGACCCTTAGAGACATCTAGTTCTCAAACACCATAGTTTTTTTCATAGATACATTCAAACAAAAATGGAATTTTTGGACATCGCCTCATTGGGCACAACTTATAGATATGCTATAAAGATTGAGTAGAAATTTAAGCAAAAGAGGTGAGAGTTTGGATTTGCAAACTCCTCCATCTGAATTATAGAAAAGGTGACCCCAACCCACACAGCAAGGGACCGAGCCGAGATGGCCACTCCTAGGACAACTAGTCCAAGCCGCAACACAAGGAGGGAAATGAGAAGATGAAGAAGGACATGGGAAAATGGTGTGAGTACCATAAAATCCCTTGGCACAGCACTAAAGAATGTCGCCCCAAGAAGTCACTCGTGGTTGATTTGAAGGATTCTAAGTCAGAGGTCGATTCTGATTCTGAATCAAATCCAAAACGAGTGAAGAAAATCTTCGATGTAGAGCCAAGTGCCCCTGTTGCTACCACAAAATTCCATCCAAGCAAGCCAGAAAAACCAGAGAAAGGGGAGCGCCTCTTTCACTCACAGATTTGGGTAAAGGGGGCTTTGCTTCATTTCATTGTCGATAGAGGCAGTTAGAGGAACATGATCTCATCATAAGTCGTCAAGCAGTTGGATCTGCCAATGACACCACACCCGTAACCCTACACCATCGGCTAGCTTCTCTAAGGGAGAGATCTTCGTGTCAGCCAACAATGTCATCTGCCCTACAACATCAATCCTTTCAAAGATGAGTTATTGTGTGATATTTCTCCCCTTGAATTTTGTGATTTTCTCTTAGGATAATCATATTTTTGGAAGCGTCATGTTGTGTATGAGTCTAGACCCTGCATTTTTATTAATACTTTGGGTAGACAATTGTACGGGATACCATAGGTAGCACCTCCTACCACTATTTCTTTAATCTCTGCTAAGCAATGCAGTAAGGTCATTTCACAGACTGGTAAGTTCGTATTCTTTGTGATCCGTGCTCATAGTAAGTAGAAGGTCATCGCCACATCCATGGCATCTGCATAGAGCCTCTCTTTGTAGAAGAAGCAAGTGGATGGGATTGTGGAAGAATACAGATACATATTCTCCTCACCCATCGAGGTACTGATGCACTGCAAGTCAAGCATCCAATTGATTTGACCCCCAGTGCACCTCTACCTAATTAACCAGTCTATCATTGCTCAATGATAGAAAATGATGAAATCGGGCATCAGATCCAAGAGCTTCTTCAAAAGGGTCACATCATACCCAACTCCTCTCCTCGCAGAAGCCTGATTGTACTAGTGTAAAAGAAGAATGGGACTTGGTGACTCAGCATTAATTACAGATCCTTAAACAAAATCACAGTTAGAAACTAGTACCCAATTCCCAGGATTGATGACCTTCTTGACCAACTCAAGGGGGGGAATTTTTTTAGCAAGATTGAACTAAAGTCTGGCTACCACTAGGTTCCCATCGAACCAACTGATGTATGGAAGACAACCTTCAAATATAAAGAAGGTCTCTTCGAATGGTTGGTCATGCCCTTTGGCTTAACAAATTCACCAACCACTTTCATGAGGTTGATGGATGATGTATTGAGACCCTTCACCAACTATTTTGTGGTGGTATATTTGGATGACATTGTCATATTCAGAAAAACTTGGGAGGAGCACATGCAAGATATTCAACAGGTTTTGAGCACTTTGCGGCAGCACAAGCTATATGCCAAATTGGAAAAATGCTCGTTTGGCATGAACAGGGTCCAATACTTGGGTTACATTGTTGATGAGCATGGGGTACATGTTGATCCAGCTAAGATTCAAGTCATCCGTCACTGGTCATCCTTGACCACACTAACCGAGCTTTAGAGCTTCTTGGGACTGGCCAACTTCTGCCAATGGTTCGTGTTGGGATCCTCCCATATTGCATGGGCCCTCAGCCAGGTGACTAAGAGTGGTGGAAGGGAAATGTTTGTGTGGGGGAAGTAACAACAACGAGCATTCGATGATATGAAGCATCACTTGTGCTCATCTCTAGTACTCTCCTTGCTCAATCTGCAACAACCATTCGAGATTGAGACTGATGCATCTGACTATGCTATAGGCGTAGTTCTCACTCAACACGGTCATCTAGTGGCATACCATAGTGAGACACTCTTAGATATTGTCCAGAAATACCGCACCTATGACAAGGAAATGTATTCCATTGTACAAGCATGTCGTCAATGGAAACATTACATTCTGGGAAAGGAGACGATCATCCACACTAATGACAAGCCTCTGCAGTTCATACAAAGTTACAAACACAAGGGAAAATGCATAATGATCACCATAATAAGTGTTCCACCTACCTATAGTAGTTCCATCTCAACATCAAGTATAAGACAGGGATATCAAATCGTGTCGTTTACTGCCTCAGTCACCTTCCCATGGCTGCACTCACCAATGTGGTCCATTCCTATGGAAATGAGGCATCTCAGTGGCCCTAACTTTATCAAAAATATCCAGACTTCACCACCACCGATCAGCTCTTGGGTACAGGTGTGACTGTCATCGATTTCCACATTAAGGATGAACTATTATGTCATCTAGACCATATTTGTGTTCCTACAAGAGAGTGTGCAAAGATGATTTGGGAATCCCACTACAATTGGATGGCTGGATATTTTGGCATGGAGAAAATTGTGGTCGTTCTTTAGAAACATTTTTATTGGCCAAAAATTCGATAGGACGTCGAAAAATATATCATATTTTTCACTTCTTGTTCCATTGCCAAGCCAACCATCAAGAAGCAAGGATTATACACTCTTCTTCCTACTCCTGAGAAGCCTTGGGAATCCATCTCAATGGGTTACATGTTTGGCCTTCCATCCACTAAGAAAGGAAATGACTGTGTATTTTTTGTCATTGATCGGTTTTTGAAGATGGCCATCCTCACATCCTGCAAGAAGAATATCACAGTGGCAGATAATGCCAAGCTCTTGTTCGAACGAGTGTGGGTCCATTTTGGGATACCATAGACCATCATCTCCAACCGCGATAGTAGGTTCTTCAACACATTTTGGTTGAGTCTTTGGTCACTGTTGGACACCAAGCTCACTAAATCCATTACTTTCCACCCCCAAACAGACGGCCAAATAGAGGTCGTCAATCGGGTGATTGTGCATGTACAACTCTAAGCATCCACGAACATGGGATGAGAGTCTTCCATATGTTCAACATAGTTACAACATGGCTCTCCATAGCTCCACCGACCATAGCCCATTTTAGGTGGGGCTGGGATTCCAACCCTTGGGTCCCATTGATGTTGCACTACCTCTTGCCACCACGTAGACAGACTCTTCTTATGTTCAGTCAGAGACCGACAAAGCCACCAAATTCATTGAGCAGATTCATCACATCTGCCAATAGGTTGAGGAGATTTTGTATAAATTTAATGCTAAGTACAAGCATCATTGTGATCAACACAGGGTACATCACCAGTTTTAGGTTGGAGACAAAGTCTTGTTACATTTACAGAAGGAACGTCTCGCAGGGCCCCATCAGAAGCTCTGCCCACTTCGCTATGGGCCTTACACTATGATCAAGGTTTTGGTTAGCAATGCTTTTGAGCTCAACACTCCACCCTTCCTTGGTCTGCACCCAATGTTCAATGTGGACCTCCTTCGGCCATATTTTCCACCATTATTGGACACCTAAGAGATCACAGAACAACTGACACCCACAGAGCTCAACCCTGACTGCATGGCACAAGAATCCATTGATTAGATAGTGGACACAAAGGTAAAGGGCACTCACCAGTAGAGGATCTAGCTTTATTGGGTTGTCAAGGCAGGGCAACTCCTACACCAAGGAAAGTGGCTCACCCGAGGCCAAATCCAATAGAAGTTTCCTCACCTAATGGGGGAACTCAATGAAATGGATATCATTGCTTCCTAATGGGGGAGGATTGATCCAGGTGGATATTGGTGGTCACCCACCTATTCCAACTGGCTCCTCTTGTTCGTTTTTAGTTCAATACGTTCTTCTGTACTTCTTTGTAATTGTGGGTTCTACACTTATGGAGTTGTCTGAATCCCTACACAACTTCTAGGTGGATACTGGTTGCCTCTCACCTAATCCAACTGGCTTATTTTGTATGTTTTCATGTCATCACATCTTTTTGTACTTCCAAGACTGTTTTGGAGCCCTAAACAATTTTTTTAGCTCCCCGCAATCAAACTATAAACGAAGTTAGATTTTTATGGTGTAATGTGTATCTCTCTAAAAGACCTTTCCAACGGGCTATCACACGCCTAAAATGGAGGTCGTATGCAAAAGTTACAACCCCGAGAAGTTGAAGTACCAACTTACCCATGGGGGCCCACATGACGTTTGGTGTTTCACCTCCTAGGGTTAGGTTTTTGGATGTCTATGGTTTTGGCATTCATGAGTAATATCAAAAAGGCCTCTGGAGCCTCATTGCAATCATTCTGCTCAGACGGATGAGCGTAGAAGCCACATCTCTTCTCAGAGATAGCTACCACCATTCGAGCAAGTGTTTCAGTTCTGCAGTTTTACAATTTCATCATATTTCATTTATTTAATAGAATATATTGTTCACTAGATATATGTGTTGTTCTTCATATCTCCGTATTTATTGTATTCAGTTTGTTAATCAATTTGTTTCGCTCCTAAATATGGATCATATATCCCCCTAGATGTGGAGATGGGGTCATCCTGCATGTAAACTTGCTTCACTTCTTCTATATATGATATCCCCACGGTTTGGATTCCAACACAAACGTCAAATTCTTAGTTTTGTATGCATTACTTTTTTTCACAAACTCTCATGGGATTAAACAAATGCAAGTAATGGGATATTCACAGGTGGTTATTAATTGGGATAGTGGGAAATTAAAAGTGGATATCATTCACCTCCTATATTTTCTCTCTCAAACTCGGTGCCTCATTCAAGATTTTGACTGGGTGTCCTTCACTCACATTTATTGCGAACTCAACAAAAAAAATAGATTAGCTCTCTAAGGAAGCATTATAATGTTGTGTAACTCTGTCCAATAATTCCTTGATGAATAGGAGACCGAAAGTATGGAATTTCACTTATAATAGTTAGGGTTAGCTCATTTTTTAGCAGGCTATAAATTTGTGTTTAGTTGAAGTGTCAAATTTCTTGATACCGCATGAATATTGATACGGTGTGAACGATATGTTTAAAGGCAATTGATTTTCCATTTTAGTATGGCGAAGGGCTGTTGCTATCAAAAAACACTTTTGGTTCTTTCAACACCCAAGTGTGTGGCTAACCAATCCTAGTTTTAATGAACCTGAAAGACAATTATATGTATATTTCCTTTCTGAAATATAAAGTTTTTTTTCATGTCGAAAAAATATCGTGCACAATATTAATTTTTTTTTTTAAATATTAAGGGGTTCTATGATACTCATAAATTCGAGGAATAAGTTTATTAAGTATGGAAATATTAATATTTGTTGATAAAATGGGTCTTTATATTAGTCACATATGTGAATGTGTACATAGAACTGAACACAGTAACAATTTCTATTTCCAAAGATAGTTTGCAAGTGGAGCATAAGATGTGGATAAAGATTGAAACTAAGGATGGAAAGTTAGTGTATAGGATATTAATTCTTGATTAACCCCATTCTACCTTTTACTGGTTTTAGTTGTTTTAATTTTTATTAGACAAGGTTATTATAAAAATGTAGAATTTTTTCTTATTTTAGATATAATAATATAAATGATTTTTTATAATTATAAAATCATATTAAAATTTATTATTGATGATGATGATGATGGTTAATGTTCACTAAAATCAAAATTGGTGTATTAAATATTAAGAAAATAAAGATATTACTTGAATTTCTTTAAAATGTTATTTGGATGCTTGAAAAGAAGTAATAGAAGCCTTTCAAGATCATTGAAGTTTTGATGACTTAAAAGGTTAGGAAGGTAGGGAATTCTAAGAGAAAATGCTTTTCATCTTCAACCCTTTTGGTGTCACAGAGTTATATATAAAACACAATATTTTAAATTTATAAAATAATATAATTAAATTTAAATAGGATCGTCAATACTTCTATTCCTTTTGATAATGTATTAAGAGTAAGCATGTTTCAAGTTTTTTAAAAATACATATATTAAAGTTTGAAAATATATTTTATATATTATTTTTTTTAATTTTTTTGAAAAAAAAATATTTTTTAGAGAGAAAAATAATATTATGATTTTATTTAAGTTACATTCTTTTGTATTGTTTTAATTTATTATATATTTTGATATATTTAAATTGTAAATTTAATTTTTAAAAAATACATTTTAAAGCTTTAAAATTAAAATTTATGAATAAAAAAACTAATATTTTTTTGGAGATAAAAATAATATTATGATTTTATTTAAATTACATTCTTTTGAATTGTTTTAATTTATTATAGATTTTGATAATTAAATTGTAAATTTAATTGACAAATTTAATTTTAAAAAATACATTTTAAAGCTTTATAATTAAAATTTATAAATTATGTGAAATAATATATTAATAAATTAATAAATTAATTAAATTTTCCCTATCATGTTTCATGTTTGTGTTTTGTGAAGATTTAGAAATGTGAGTTTTGATATTTCTGCCCATTTTTTAAAATTGACATAAATGCATGTACTATTATGGTCAATTCTGAAAATTTATACAATTAAATTAAATTTTCACTTTCTAATTAAAATTCAACTATCCATAAATTTTGTATTATTAAAAAAATTTATATTTTTAAAATGTTATAAAGAAAAAACTTAAAATTTTAAATAAAAAAACTTTGCAAATTTTTACTTTCAAATTAAATTTAAATTATTAATAAATTTTATATTATAAAAAAATCATATTTTAAATTTTATATTATTAAAAAAATTAATAAATTTTATATTATCAAAAAAACATATTTTAAATTTTATATTATTAAAAAAAAAATTATTTTTAAAATGTTAACCAGAATAAATTTAAATTTTAAATCTAAAAAAACTTTACAAATTTTCGTTTTCAAATTAAATTCAAATTATTAATAAATTTTATATTATGAAAAAAAATCACATTTTTAAAATGTTGAAAAGAAAGAAACTTAAAATTTTAAATCTACTAAAGAAATTTGTAAAATTTTCATTATGTTTAAACTCACCTAAACCAATCAA
>ML812331.1:7946-43495 GCA_009831015.1 Picea engelmannii
ATCCCAACACATTCTTCACCTAAATCAACTCAAGGAAGGAGGTCCTTCCTCACCATAGCCTAGTAGAAAGTTAATAAGAAATTTGAGAAGGTAAAAAATCAACAATCATTGGGCCCTTGGAGTAGGGAAGGCCTCTCTAAGTGGTAAACAAATATTTTTATTTCGCTGAACATTTGTGGCTTTGGATCTGCCACCAAGAAAAACCCTCAAGAGGGTAGTGGAGAAGTATAAACCTAATACTATTTTTCCACATAAAACTATGTTCGGAGGAGAGGAAACCAAGAGTATTTTAAAGTCTTTATTTATGTTAATATTATGGTAGATGCGGGAGGTATTTAACCTGCATATATTTTATATTGATCAGTCAGTTGCAATATAATATTATGTTATATTATATTTCCCTGCATATATTTTACAACATTGCTACCATGATCCCTTGGGACTGGCCATATTAAGTGTAGATTACATAAACCCTAAACCTAGCAAGCCAAACCCTAAACCCTTACATAAACCCTTAATCCCTCAACCTTAGTTAATCACTAATATCTTAACACAAAATCTTTAAATTCCCTAACCCCTTAGCCATCGACCCTTAAACAATGAAACCCTAATCCCTAATCCATGTCTATTTTAAGGTGAAAGATATTGCTAATGATGAAGAGTTCCCAATGGGCATGGTATCTTCCCTTTGTCTAGAAAAATGGTCATCAGAAGAAGTCTCAAGCAGAGATAATGGCTGCAACACATACCTTATGCTTTTCATTGCAAACCCTAGCTTTTCTCAAGACATGGTATGCGATGTTGATCTTGAATTGAATAATGGCACTGATACTTTTCCTCTACCATCTTGTCTTGATGATATCTCATGTGAAGATGCAAGATTCCCTATGTTAAAAGATCACTGGAGCATCCTCTTTACTGCATTGTTGGCACTCCAGTTTACTCGTTAGTTCTTCTTCAGGAAGTAAGAAGTGTCGTTATTATATCAAACTTGTCACAACATCTGTCAAATGCAACATATTTATAGATTTTGCAATGTCTCAATTCCGACGTAAAAAAGTCCTAAGTGACCGTTGGTATTTTGACTTGGTGAACATACTAAGGTGGCTGTTGGAGGGGAAAACCTAGTTTCCAAAACGTCGCAATTGTGACATACATCTTCACAAACGTGGCAAGAGAGACGTTCCAGTGGAAAACGTGGTAAGAGCAACATTAACGCGGCAAGACCGACGTTAACGTGGCAAGACCGACGTTAACGTGGAAAGAGAGACGTCAACGTGGCAAGACCGACATTATCGGGCAACATGATTTTTTTTTTTTATAAATTTCCTCTATTTTGCGACAATATGGACAATTTTGTCCATAACGCCGCAAATAAAACGTCGGAATTTTTACAATATGTACTAGTGTCATGTCATTGGTATAGCATAGGGTGGAAAACTAAGCGGCCAGGGGTTTCATAGGTTCAATCTCTAGGAAAGGATGATCAGAATGATAAACCAACTGTAATTAAACTCATATCCCAAGTCTCGGGCTTCATGGTAATCTTTTTCTATCTCATTGACGAGGTAGTTCGTCCAGTTCATCTGCATGCCCTCCACACACTTTCCTGCGAGGTCCACCATGAACATGGTAACCTGTGTGGGGCAGATCTTCCTCACTAGCTTGCCAACTAAGATTTGAAAAGCAAGGCACACTGTGCCATTCTGTATGGAGGCTACCTTGTAACCTCGCTTCCCCTTTTCTTCCTCTCCATAGGATTTTTTGATGTGTTGTGCTAAATATCGGTCTGAGGTCTTCCCTAGATAGAACTGATGTGGGCCAGGACCCTTCAAGCTTAAACCTGTGATCCGATGGATCAGCGCCAGATCCACAGTAATTATTCTATCGAGCCATTGATATCTGCCATGATAACACGGCATAAGGATTTTAACGCATGCGTTAACCTCCCGGTGGCGTCCAAAATGGGGAATCTTCATTACGTTCAATACGGTTGATGAGGTGAGGTTTCTTTCTAGTTGTCTTCATTAAATAACAGTGAGGAGCTAGTGTGGCGTAGTTCTTCTGATATCCTAAGTTGAAGTCATTGTGCTTCAACAACAAGATCTTCCCTAACTGACTTCATACTATGTGAATTTATTTCAGAGTGTATGCAGTGAACATGGAGTACTCAAAATCATGAGGCATACTATTGCAGTTAACAACACCGACCAAAGGCGGAATATATTCAGGAAGGATCAACGAGATCTGCTTTGCGTTAGCCAGATCACCACGATGCATGCTTCTTTGTTCAGTTAGGAGGTTCATGCGGGTGGAACAACATCCAGTTGAAGGGGAATCCTCCATTTCCCTAGTCGATGATTCTTGAATACCTTCATATACAGGTCTGTTGGCCATGAGTTTCTTAAGAAATTCCTCGATAGACTTCTCAAGATCGTTAGGTTCACTCGACATTCTAGATTTTAACAGACAATGGGTAGACAAACAAACATGTGGGGTATACTTCCAGATAACGAAAGACAGGTCAGTTATACACTTGGACTGTTCTCTACTTAGCTCAATCAGTCATAGGTAGAAAAAAGTGGTCCTAGCGCCACCATCGACGAGTTAAATAAGCGGGGCAATGTGAAGGATCTTCCAATGGACAGGAACTAGAGTTAACTACTTCTATTAATGTAAATCTAGTCATTATGGCGTGGTCTCAATGTCCAAAAGCGGTCCATAAACCCATAAATGTGTTTCCTAACCATTCTGGAGAGTCATTATAATGGTCAGGGTGCCTTCAACGGTTATATAACTTTTCCAGGGAAAAATCCAAATATGCACGGACCTGTTGTTCTAGTGAGGTTCAATCCCTGCGAACTTGCCTCCTACGAGGTTCCGGTTTGCGAAGTATTCCATCTGGTTTCCTTAACTTCTTGTAGCTTTTCCAACTTATCCTTCTTTTTATTGATCTTCCTTGCCTTCTTTCCTGTTATACGAGTCTCTTTAAATGTTTCCAGAATCCTCTTTCCAATTTTATTCTTATCTTCCCCTAGCATAGTGGCTTCGCACTGTTGAGGTACCCTCAAATATTCTGAAGTTAATATCCCTTTTCTTATCACTTCTTGAATGGGCATACTTATCTCTTGGGTAGATAGGTCCTATTGAAACTAAGTTTTTAAACTTTTTACCTCTAAAACTAAAAATTTTTTCTTTCGGGATTCGGCTTCTCATAAGGTATAATCCTCGCTACCAGTCCAAAAGGACCGGTCCCAAAATCCTAAAATGATTTCATTTCTTCGTTATAATAAAAGACAGAAAGCTCAGGTGTTATTAAAGTCTAGATGCACGTTCTGTAAAGTACTTTTAATCGTGATCAATTAAAATCCTAAAGGATTTAATTAACCATCTTTTAACCTTTCGGGATTCGGGTTTAATCAGAACAATACGTTTTCAATACATTTTGAATCATGAAATCCTGTTTCTCGATTTCCCGAAAGAAGTGGAAGTCAGTCTTAATCATAATTAACTAAAAACTAATCCCATCACGATTTCGGGATTCGAGGTTTGGTGGTGACATACCTCATGTAAGCATGATCCCCGAAACCCCAAAACGTGAAGTCCCGTCTCAATAACAAAGTTAATACCTAAGAACTTTTCCCACCGTGATTTCAGGATTCGGGGGTTTGATGGCGATATACCTCATGTAAGAGAGATCCCCAAAACCCCGAAACGCGAAATACCGACTCAATACCAAGGTTAAATTGAACTAATTTCGTTTTAAAAAACATTTAATGGTATTTAAACTTCTTAGGTATTTTCATTTATGAGTTCCATCAAATGAGATTTTTTAAATTTTGATTTTAGAATCGCCGAAATACGGCCATATTAATAACAGATAGTTGGTGATTTTTGTGACACCAATGCCTATCTCAGAAATATTCTCTTCTTTAAAGGTATTAAATTCTTGGCAGATGAGTCAGTACTTTCACCTTTAAATGAGTTAAAGGAGAATTAAATGAGTTAAATGAGTTAAATGAGTTAAAGGTCCGTGTTTTGAAACTTATTTTTGTTCTTTCTATCAGAAGTAAGTCGCATCTAGCCGAGCTTTCTCACCTCTCTTATGTGATAGGTTTTCGTTCCAATACAAAATTCATGGCACCAAAGAAGGGACCCAAGAAGAGTGAAGATACAACTGAGATTTCCAGCCCGGAGGGAGATGTCATATCCAACACCACACCACATGATATTGACTCGATTAAATCATGGAGACAAATTTATGAAAATCTGGACTGCGAGATAAAAAATTCCCCTAACGACTCCGAGAATCACCTTCGGGACATAGCAAAATCAAAACTTCACAAAATTGCAACACGCCCATGGCTTATGGCGTACAACGACATGATCAGTTGGGCTTTGGACAAGGTTGATATTCCAATGAGAATCATTTTAAATGATCAAGGGGACATTATTGGATCATTCATATCTGAACATATCCAGGTTATGTACAAACTCTCACCCAATCCTAAATTCATTTACAAAACCAAATTTATATCTGAATTTTAGAGAATGGAATGCACTGAGGCAGACCAAACTTACCCTGATTTAATCAAAGGTTGGTGGAGATGTCCATCAAAGTTTAGGGCCGATACCCACAGAATTTATGCCAGAGCCTCTTTGAATGAGTACATGGTTTATGTAGCCATGATGTTGTGCAGACTATTTGGAAAAAATAATCCTTGTCATTTCCCCGCAGAATGGGTACCCTTTTTAGAGGAAGCATCAAAAGGATATAGTTTCAACTGGGACAAGATTTTATCTGATAATATAGCCAAAGAGGTTTCAGATTACAGAGCTACAAGAGCCCGAGGTCAACCGGTGGCCTTTTACATGTCGACATACATCATGGACGCAATTTGTTTTATGACTCCATTCCCCCTGATGAATTGGAGTTGGAACACAACTTGCCTTGAACCCATTCACGAATATCACTCTGAGCTGTGGGAAGAAAATGAAAAAAAATCATTTTATGAAATTTTCCATTTCTTGGTAATACCCATGCATAAAATGTTTTTCGGATGTGACCCTCCTTGCATTTCTGAAGCAGTTTCAAATAAACTCAAGCCAATAACAGATTGGTTCATTGAAGAAAGCTTTTCCTACATCAGGGTTTATGGGTGTTCAATTCCCCCTCACGCGCTTCCAAAATTCTTCCTGGATAGACTGGTGTGTAGGGAAGTAGCACACCAAATAGTAAAAGGCGGTATCAGAATAGAGCTAAAGGAAGCTCAAAAGAAGTCCTGGCCAATCTTCCCTGTGCACATCGAGAAATTTTCATTACAAAATTTGGGACATTCCAAAGCGGAAGCAGAAGCACTCGAAGAAGTCAAACTGTTATATATTGAATACAAAAGGCATGACCCATATCAACTAGTGAACAAACACTTGATACACTGCAATATGAAAGCACACAAACATGAGGAGTCCCCTTGGGACGACATGTTCAAAGGGACCAAGTTTTATAAATAAATGTTAGAACGAGTACAAACACTGTCGTCTGACCTGCAAGCCAGCTTTCGGACCTTCCAGAAGCATAGACGAAGTGGTCTGCCTCAAGTACTTCAAGGAGAAGAGATCACCCTCCCCCAGGAGCAAGAAAGTGTTCCCCCAGGTTTCGAGCAGGAAGCACAGAAGAAGGGAAATCCCAAAAAGGCCCTACAGAATATGAAAAGGCCTCCACAAAACAAAAATACCGAAGCAGAGAAAAGGTCAGGGAGACCTCCCAAGTCTGGTAAGCTTACTCCCCCTTTATCACCTGGTGTTGAGGACAATACGCCTAAGGCAGCAGGAGGGAAAGGATCTACATAGATAGGGAGTCCCATAGCTTCCTTAACCCCCTTATAGTCCACTTTTGGACTCCCATAGACAGGAGCTTTGTTTGTTGATGACCTTACCTCCATTCCCATAGATGAGATTCCTCCTTCCAATTATTTTTTCAGCAGAAAAAGGAAGGCCATCTTGAAATAGGAGATGCATAAGAAGGAGGGGAATATGGTAAAAAAACATAAAGTCTTGATAGACGGACAAAATTTGGAGGAAGAGGATTTCACTACAGAGATAGCAGGTTCCATTGGAGCCATGGAAACAACAAACTTTTTTACTGTGGGAAAAATGAGAACCAAGATAAATAAGAGTGAAAAAATCATAACACAATTACAAGAGCAGTTAAAAAATGTTGAGGAGGACATTATAGAAGAAATGAGTAAAATCTTGGATCAGACAAGGGCTACCGAAAGGTTAGAGGTTCAATTACACAAAATGAGCCTAGACGAAATGAGCTAGAAAATACAAGCAAGTCAGCTACATATTACTCAGAAAAAGGAGCATGCAGAATAGTTACAGGCTAGATTGATATTGATGGAAGGTCAAATTATAGATTTAAAATATTTTCAGGCCCATTCACTGGAAATACATTCAAAAATAGAAGTTGGACATCATAAATTGATTTCCAAGATAGAGATTGTTCATAATTACTTTCAAGAAGTAGATAATGCCTTTGATAATATTATCCTGGGGGAAAAAGAAGCCAAAGCAGTGAGGATTACTCTCCAAAAGGCAATTATATATTTGACAGGTGAGGAGGTATCCAAAACTATGAAAGTATCAGCCATAGAGCAAATCAGAGGTGACATCATGCTCAAACTATGGGAAACCAACATAACCGAAAGAAAAAGAATAGTCAAAGAAATCAGAGATGACTGTGAAGAAGTTTTTGATCTTCTAGACAAAGGGTCATTAAATATTGGAAAAGGCAATTGTACCGGACCTTTGGGACAGATCAATATTGAAAGACATCAATTAAATTTTAGGGAAGATTTGAGTGAAATCCAAATGGAAATTTCACAACTAAGAAAAATGGATGTCACCCTAATAGACAGGTTGTTAGTTGAGCCTAACTTAAAAATGCAGTCAATAAAGTTTGCAGATAAGGGAGTTGATGTCCGTCTTTCCAAGATTCAGAGAAAGGTTTATCTGTTCAAGGCAAGAGATCTTCCAGAACCCCCCAGAAATTTTACACATTTCCTGGAGATATGCATTAAATGTATTGAATCAAAAGAAGGAGAGTCATCAACAAAGTAAAAGTATTATTTGGAAGAGCTTTACTTCCAAGAAAATGGAAAAATGGAGAAGATCAAGAAAATGGTTTTGGATCTATTTTTTAACAAATAGTTAGTCTCTAAGAATTAGGAAATCACCAACCGTCCTAAGATTGGTGGTTTTGTATAAATGTAATTTTTCAAGACTAAGAGGCGGCTTTTTTCTGGAGGATATTGTAAAGAGAAAAATTCATTTTGCCAGAATTAATACCATATAGATTGAAGATTCAATATCTTGTCAAGCCTGAGTTATGTGTTTCTCTATCATTTCATCTTTTATTTCACAGCTTTGTTAAATGTTTTTATGAGGTAACTTCTATTGTGGTGATTAAACTTTAAGATTATCTAACCGTTTGCAGTTTTTCCTCTGTATTAGCTGTTAGCAGATATAAGACCTATGAACGTTTTAGAACTCTAAAATTATATACTTCTTCAAAGTTATCACCCTTCCTTCTTCTATTTGTATAAAATGAGATTCCTCTTAAATTGATGCCTCATTTTTGTTATACAACTACATGTTTCCTTTTCTTTCTTCATTCCATGCACTGTCTCTTTTAAAATTGACTCAGATACTAGAAAATTCCTTCATTTCTGTTATACTATTGATTCATTATTTGGAAGTTTTGTTCTTATTAATTCAAGCCATAAATCTATGGCCCTTAAAAAAATATTTTTTTTCTTTTTTTGACTCAAAAAGAAAGGAAACCCTTTGCTTTCATGACTATTCCAGTTACCAAACAGCCTAATATAGAACCAGGTCTATCAGATCAGATGAGCATTGCGTTAAAACTATTCAATACCATCTTACAAAAAACAAATACATGGGTAGAACTTGAACATGCATGGGCTGCAATTGAAAGGGATATTAGCATCCAAGAACAATGGGAAGCTAGACAGAGACAATTAATGAACCAACTGTGATCTTGGTTTCCTTTAAACTAGTATTTTTACCCTTTAATTATCTCTACCTTTTTGGATGCCTTAACGATATACTTTAGAGACTTAAAGTATAAACTCAAGAACAACATCCTTTTGGCGCCGTTGCTGGGGAGCGAAGAAACAAATCTTTTCCTTGGGAAGAACGACATTGACTTTTTCTTTCTTTGATAGTGAACAAATATCGAAAAACCTTCTAAGGCTACTTTTATCTTTCACTTGGTGACTCCACTATAAGTAAACTAGATTTCAGCCGAAAGAAAACCAGAAAGAACCCGAACGACAAGAAGAACTCGCCAGTATCTGATCCAGAAAAGATTTTAAAATCAAGAAGATTTCTTAGACAAATCGTTTCGCCAACACATATTATCTGTCAAATTAATTATACATGGTCAAACATTAGAGGAATACTTGAGAGATCTATCTCCCTCCCCCTTTCAATCGATACATGCTCTTTTCGTGAAGTCCACACTCCTACTACCAAATGCTCCGACGAATGTCCTGTGTATCCTGATTTAACCCCCGTCAATTTTCCAATATATTCATCTTACAAGCCTGGAGAAACAAGTTCTATTCATTTTCGGCCTTCTTTTTCTAGTTTCCTGTGCCTTGACGATCAATTCCCCACAAAATTTTTGTCACATGCAAGTACAACCCAAGTTTCAATCTCAAATATATCAATGGCTGCACACAGAGGTGCGGGGGCTAGAGGTGCGGTGTTGTAGGTGGTGCCGCATGAGGAGCAACATGCGACCAAGTACTGCTCCCTGGAATTTTTGCTAAGGTGGCTGCCAGATATGCCCCTCTTGTCCTCTCGGTTCCCCTACATGACCTTCCAGAAAATTACATGCAAAATATCCCAAAATTTACAGGGGAAGGCGATTTAACCGCACAAGAACACATCAATTTCTTTGACCAATTCGCTGATATCCTAGGACTCAAACACGAAGATATCTACTCCAGACTCTTAGTACAAACTTTCGAAGGGCAGGTCAGAACTTGGTTCTGAGGCTTAGCAGTGGGATCTTTAAGGTTATACGATGAACTCGAAAGTGCTTTCATCAGGAAATGGGGAGAAAGAAAAGATCACCTCTATTATCTGACTGAATTTGGGGCTCTTAGAAAGAAAAATTATGAATCAGTTCTCGAGTTCACCCAAAGATTTAATAAATTGTATAATAAAATTCCCATTGAGGTCAAACCTTCTCAGCCTGCAGCAAAAGTAACTTTTGCTAGAGCTTTTGACCTTGATTTCACCTTACTACTAAGAGAGAGGAGATCAGTAGACCTCACCAAGATGCAAGACGATGCCCTAGAAATTGAATCAAACATAATGGCTTCAGGAAAGCTAAAATCCAAAACGGAGGCTGGGAACAAAGAAACCAGAAGATACAGAGAACAAGGAGGAGCTTCTGGGTCAGGAAGATCTTCAGGAGACAAAATGGACGACATGGTTAGGATAATTAAAGAACTATCTAATAAGATTTCGAAAATGGAATTAGATCAGACAAAAAATTATCATTTTCCCAGAAAGGATTTCAGAAGGAATCCCAATCCTCAAGTCCCACAAAGACAGATTAAGAATGAAGATCAGAAAATCCCAACTCCCTTCAAGAGTGAAAACTTCATTGGAGAGGAAGATTTAGAAAATTTCGAGGAATTAGAGGAAGATATAAACAATCTGGGTGATGATGAGCCACAACCCTATTTATCGAAACAAGATTAGGAAAAATTCTTAAATAAAGAAAATAGATTGGAAAATGACCTAAACAGTAGTACTTCTAAAGATTTGACCTACCAGGGTATTACCTATGGTATAATGGTCAAGCTTCAACATAAGTACAATCTAAGGCCTAGAAACAAGAGTGTTTCAATCGCCCAAACGAAAAAGATCTTGCCGAGGAGCGAGACAGATGAGATAGTTTAAAAAAATGTTGAAAAAAAGACTGAAAAAACTAACATAACGGACACACAACCTACCAAGACTAAGGTAGTTGAAATAACCACATTCTAAAGATAGAAAGCGAAAGTTCCTGCAATGGAAACGAAACCTTCACCAAAAGGAAAGATGATAAGAAGGGGACCGAAGCTCAAACCATAGAGAATGACAAAATTGCGGGGAGTTTTAATCTGGAAAATGAAATTAGTAAAATCAAGATCCCCATACCTCTTGTCGAGATGGCAAAAAACCCCATCTACAGAAAACAAATCGCCAAAATGATTAATTTTTCAGAATATGAAAGCCAAGCCGATGTCATTAACTTAGAAGATGACAAACCAAACATAATTTTCGGTCCACATTTCGAAGGAGCCAAAGACACTATTTCCCCCTTCTATATCACGTTAAACTTGTTCGACCAACTACTCCACAACTGTATGCTCGATTATGGAGCATCCCATAATGTAATGCCTAAAGCCATTATGGACAAATTGGGTCTCGAAATCACTAGGCCTTATAGAGATTTATATTCTTTCGATTAAAGGAAAGTTAAGTGTATAGGCATGATTAAAGACTTGGTGGTAAATCTGGCTCAAATACCTGCGAAAAGCATTCTCATGGATGTAGTGGTCGCCGATATCCCTCCGAAATCTGGTATGTTGTTATCTATATATTGGGGTGCCAAGCTTGGGGGATTTCTCCATATTGACATGACATATGCTACGATCCCAGTTTTTGGAGGGCAGTTCACGCGCCTGTACAGAGAGACCAGGTTGGCATTCACGGTAAGTGATCAGCGCAACCCGAGTAACCACCCTGTATATGTTGCTAATCAGGATCTAGGTAATTGTATTTTATCCATTGATGACGATATTGTTTTAGGTATAGATGAAAGTAGTACAGAAGAAAAAATAGAAACATAAAAAAATAAAAAAAATATGTATATAGCACTAGTGTGTGGAAGATGTTTTTTGATGGCGCTTCATCTTACCATGGAGCCGGAGATGGGCCACTCCTTATGGCCCCTGATAATCAATTTGTAATCCCTTTATCCTATAGACTCTAGTGGAATGTGGACCACACTAATAATGTATGTGAGTATGAAGCCTTAGTATTAGGTTTGGAAGCCGCTAGGAGAATGAAAATAAAAAAACTAGAGATCTTTGGTGATGCCGAGCTAATCGTAAAATAGGTAAACCGATAGTACCAATCCAAACATCCTAGGCTGAGGTCTTATAGGAATTGCGTCTGGGATCTGATCGAAAATTTCTTCTCCTCTGTCAAAGTCCACTACATTCCAAGAAAAGAAAACCAACAGGCCGATGCGTTAGCCAAAGCAACCTCAACCTTCACACCTCCCACCTCTTTCAAACTAAAATACCATATACAAATGAGACACCGAACTTCCATACCCAATAACACACAACACTAGCAAGTTTTTGAGGATGATGAACAACTGTGTAAATTTTTAGAATCGATAGATGAGTTTGCCGAAACTCATACCGACCAAGAAAACCAAAATGATCCTATTTGGATCATGAAGGAAGGGGAAGACCCCCAGGAATTCCATGATAAAATCACCACTCATCGAATGCTTGTTCTAAAAAATAACCAAATCCCCAAGGGCCTGATTCCCTTGAAAAGGTTATTTAATCAAGACGATATCCCATTAAGATCCACCTTACAACCTCAACCTGAAGAGGTTGAGGACTGTGACATAGGTACCAAAGAAAACCCTCGGTTGGTGAAACCGTCCAAATATATCTCCCCAGAAAACAAAAGTAAATACACTGAGTTTCTTAGAAAGTATAAAGACGTTTTCTCTTAATCTTACGATGAATTGAGAACTTATGATACTTCTATAATTGAACATGAAATTCCTTTGAAACCTGGTGTCAAGCCTTTTAAACAGAAACTCTGACAGATAAACCCTATTCTGCTACCAGTAATAGAAAAAGAGGTCAAAAAACTCTTAGACGCCAAAATCATCGTCCCACTAAGATATTCTGAATGGGTAGCTAGTCTAGTCCCAGTAAGAAAGAAAAATGGTGAAATCAGACTGTGTGTTGATTTTAGAAACCTGAACCGATCATCACTCAAAGACAATTATATGTTGCCTAAGATGGGCCACGTCTTAGAGAAAGTAGTTGGAGCTAACAGAATGTCAATGATTGATGGTTTTTCAGGTTATAATCAGATCGTAGTACACCAAGATGATAAAGAAAAAACGGCTTTCACTACTCCTTGGGGTACTTCATGTACGATAAAATGCCTTTCGGCTTGATGAATGCGGGTGCAACCTTCCAGCGAGCCATGGACATCACCTTTGTGGGTGAGAGAGATAAATTCGTTGTCATCTATCTCAATGATCTGATTGTTTTTTCAAAATCTGATGCAGAACATTTAGTACACCCGAAGCAAACCTTCAAGAAATCTCGTAAATTTGGTTTATCCCTTAATCCCAAAAAATCTCATTTCGCTATGCAAAAAGGTAAGCTTTTAGGTCATCTAGTGTCTAAAGACAAAATCAAAATTGATCCCAAAAGAATTGAAGCAATAAATACCATAAATATTCCTAGGAATGTAAAAGAAATTCAATCTTTCTTAGGAAAAATAAATTTCTTGAGAAGATTCATCCCTAACTTTGCTGAAATTATGAAACTGATTGCAAAGATGTTAAAAAAGAACAGTGAGATGAAGTGGACAAGTGAAGCAAAAGCATCCTTTCAACGAATCAATAAATTTATCAACGAAGCACCAGTCTTGGCAAGTCCTGATTACACAAAAGAATTTATGATTTTTTCCTTTGCTTCCGAACACACTATTGTAGTTGTATTGTTACAGAAAAATGAAGATGGCTTTGAGCAACCCATTTATTTTGTCAGTAAAAGTATGAGAGATGCAGAGTTGAAATATAATATACTAGAAAAACAATCTTACACAATGGTAAAGGCTCTTCAGAACGTATGTATTACATTCGAAGATCATAGCCTATGTTCCTACAAGCTCTGTCAAAGACATACTGGTTCAGCCGGATAGTGATGGGAGAAGAGGCAGATGGATAGCCAAGATTCAGGAGTTCGATCTTGAATTCAAACCAAAAAAACTCATTAAAGGCCAAGGTATGGCTAATTTGTTAGCTGAATCCAACTTGGAGGCACTTGGAATCGATCAGTTGCAAGAAGATGAAGATTTTCTAGAGATAAATGAACTCGACTTCGCTACATCTACGGTTGCCATAGAAGACAAGTTTTCTTCTTCAGAATGGTACCATGATATTTTTTCTTACCTATTGACTCATCAATGTCCTATTGAACTAACCCCATCTAAATCTAGGACATTGAAGCTACATGCTATAAAATATTGTATTGTAGACGAAAAATTATTTTGGAAGGACCCCCTGGGTTTCTTGCTGAGCTGTTTAGTTGAGACCGAAACTGAAAAGGTTATAGATGAGTTCCATGAGGGAGTGTGTGGAGGAAACCATGCTTGGAAATCCACAACTTGTGAAATCCTAAGAGCTGGATATTACTGGCCCAAAATTTTCATAGATGTAAACACCAAAGTCCAAACTTGTGTTCCCTGTCAGTTGTTTACAGGTAAACAGAAATTCCTAGCTTTACCTCTAATTCCATTTAAATCCGAAGCCCCTTTTCAGCAGTGGGGCCTCGATTTTATCGGAGAGATTCACCCACATTCCAGTGCTCAGCGCCGGTGAATTCTAACCGCAATGGACTATTTTACTAAGTGGGTGGAAGCTATTCCCACGACAAACGCAACTGACACAGTTGTAATCAATTTTCTAGAGGAAAATATTTTATCCATATTCAGCTGTCCCTGAAAGATAGTCACCAACAATGCACAAGCGTTTAAATCGATGGCTATGATAAAATTTTGCCAAAAATTCAACATCATATTAGGCCACTCCACAACTTATTATCCGCAGCGCAACGATTTAGCTAAATCATCTAACAAAAGTCTGACAACTGTGATAAAAAAAATATTGACTAACAACAAGAAGACATGGCATATTCATTTGAAATACGCTCTATGGGCCAACAGGATAAGTACCAAAAGGGCTATTGGAATGTCCCCTTTTCAGATGGTTTACGACACCGATGTTATTTTACCAATCAATATTGCTCTGCCTGTAATGAAAATTTGGCAAGATTCAAACGAAGAACCTAACGACATTACCAGGAGAGAAAACCAGTTGGTCAAAGTTTAGTAACATAGGATTGAAGTAAACGAAAAGTTGCAGAGATATCAGGATAAGATGAAGGCTTTGTTTGATTAGAAGGCTAAGGATAGAGATTTCCTCCTTGGAGATCTGGTACTAAAATGGGAATCCAGAAGAGAAGACACAGGCAAACATGGCAAGTTCGATTCTATCTAGTCTGACCCTTATAGAGTCTCGGCCTCAAAAGGAGAAAATGACTTTTCATTAGAAAATCTCAATGGAGACACTCTAAGCTCCCCTGTGAATGGGCGATACCTTAAACACTACATGTAGTAATATGTATTCAAATTTTCATTGTACATACTGGTTTGTTTTCACGTTTCCCTTATAGTTACGTTATTTTTGGTAAGTAAAAAAAAAGTAATAATAAATAAATAAATATTTTTATTAAATTTCAGAAAATGCAAATATAAAATAGCTCAAATCTAGCAGTTCACAAAAAGCGTCTGACAATTGTCAGGTCATTTTATTTTCAGGAATAACGTCATGGACTCAAGAGATAAACTACACTAGGGGGTAATCTACATGGATAATCAAGATAAATACTTACCAAAAAGGTAATAAGTAAACAGTCCTCTGGCTGCAAATGTGAAAAACTACTAAGATATGAACTCTGACCTGGAAACTTGAGTTAAAAAATGTCCTAAGAGATACAAACGAACAAGACACAAATTTTGAGGTTTCCAATTAAAAAAAAAAAAATCAAAATTAAATTTAAATAAAAATTTTATACTCGTTAGCACTCCTAAGTAGTCCAAGATTCTCTCATCTTTTCCCTTCGGTCACTATCAAGCTTACTCTTCACCCAACCCAGACTTTTTCCCTTTAGGTTCTAAGTATTAAAAAACAAGAAGAAGGGGGAAATGGTCTCATCTTAATTTCAGAAACATTGAGATTGACTTTCGAAGTGAGCATAGGTAAAATTCTATGTTTCTTATAAACTTTGGCTGAACCAGAAGTCTGTGTGGGCTAATCCTAACCTTTTCAGTAGCTCTAGCAAAAATAAAATGATCATTTTCTCTCAAGAAAAAAAAAAGTTTTAAGTTTTCTCCGAGATTCTCCATAAAGTTAAAGTGGTTGAGGGCCAAAAGGAGATTGATCCAGAGCTATTTAAAAAAGCAGATAGATCCTTGCTGTAAAATGTTTTTAAACAATATATTTTCCCTGAGTATGTTACATACTTATTGATTGCCCCCACTTCGTAACAAAAATGTGTATAAAGAGATGGTGAAAGGAAATTCATTATTGATTGTCCCCATCTAATTTAAAGAGATGATGAAAGGAAATTCATTATATGATTGCCCTCATCTCAACATTTAAATGCTAAAAATAACGAAGTGGTGAAAGGAAATTCCATGTGGAAAATCTAATAACTTCATTCGGGTATTGAAAAAGCCCGCTGGCAGTGAAGCAATGTCTACACACTAGACAAGGCTGTTACACACGAATTGCAAGATGCTCTAGTAATTTTCTCCTTTCAGCCATATTACACTCTAAGATTATGTGATTCCAGATTACACTCTAAGAGTCTCTTGATGCGAATACGATCAAATAAAAACTGGTAGAATGACTAATCTTGTTTTGATTATCTTGCACAAGTCTGAGGTCGGTTTTAGAAAGGGAAATCTATGTGAGCCTATTTGAAGATTGTCGAACACTTTAGTCTTGAAAGTTTTCCGAAGTTAAGACTGGAATCTTTATCCTCCTAGTAGGATTTTCACAACTATGTCTCACATAATGGAACAACTGACCCCATTTACCCAATAAAAGGCACTAAGTCCGCTCGTTCTCCTCGTCCCACTAGGAGATGAGGTCCCCAATTGGAGCCTATGTTGAAACTAAGTTTTTAAACATTTTACCTCTAAAACTAAAAAAAAATTCTTTCCGGATTCGGCTTCTCATAAGGTATAATCCTCGCTACCAGTCCAAAAAGATCGGTCCTTAAATCCTGAAATGATTTCATTTCTTCGTTATAATAAAAGACAAAAAGCTCAATTGTTATTAAAGTCTAGACACACGTTTTGTAAAGTACTTTTAATCGCGATCAATTAAAATCCTAAAGGAGTTAATTAACCATCTTTTAACCTTTCGGGATTCAGGTTTACTCAGAAAAATACATTTTCAATACATTTTGAATCGCGAAATCCCGATTCCCGATTTCCTGATTTCCCGAAAGAAGTGGAACTCATTCTTAATCCTGATTAATTAAAAACTAATCCCATCGCGATTTCAGGATTTGGGGTTTGGTGGTGACATACCTCATGTAAGCGCGATCCCCGAAACCCCGAAATGCGAAGTCCCGACTCAATACCACAGTTAAGACCTAAGAACTGTTCCCACCGCGATTTTGGCATTCGGGGTTTGATGGCGATATACCTCATGTAAGCGAGATCCACGAAACCCCAAAACGAGAAATCCCGACTCAATACCAAGGTTAAATTGAACTAATTTATTTTTTAAAAACATTTAATGGTATTTAAACTTCTTAGGTATTTTCATTTATGAGTTCCATCAAATGAGATTTTTCAAATTTTGATTTTAGAATCGTCGAAATATGACCATATTAATAACGGATAGCTGGTGATTTCCATGACACCAATGCATATCTCAAAAACATTCTCTGCTTTAAAGGTATTAAATTCTTGGCAGCTGCGTCAGTACTTTCACCATTAAATGAGTTAAAGGAAAATTAAATGAGTTAAAGGTCTGTGCTTTGAAACTTATTTTTTCTCTTTCTATCAGAAGTAAGTCACATCTAGCCAAGATTTTTCACCTCTCTTCTGTGACAGGTTTTCATTCCAATATAAAAGTCATGGCACCAAAGAAGGGACCCAAGAAGAGTGAAAATACAACTGAGATTTCTAGCCCAAAGGGAGATGTCATATCCGACACCACGCCACATGATATCGACTTGATTAAATCATGGAGACAAATTTATGAAAATATGGACTACGAGATAAAAAATTCCCCTAATGACTGCGAGAATCACCTTCGGGACATAGCAGAATCAGAACTTCACAAAATTGCAACACGCCCATGGCTCATGGCGTACAACGACATGATCAGTTGGGCTTTGGGCAAGGTTGATATTCCAACGAGAAGCATTTTAAATGATCAAGGGGCCATTATCGGCTCATTCAGACCTGAACATATCCAGGTTATGTACAAACTCTCACCCAATCCTAAATTCATTTACAATGCCGAATTTATAGCTGAATTTCAGAGAAAGGAATGCACTGAGGCTGACCAAACTTACCCTGATTTAATCAAAGGCTAGTGGAGATGTCTGTCAAAGTTTAGGGCCGATACCCATGGAATTTATGCCACAACCTCTTTGAATGAGTACATGGTTTATGTAGCCATGATGTTGTGTAGACTCTTCGGCTAAAAGAATCCTTGTCATTTCCCCGCAGAATGGGTACCCTTTTTAGAAGAAGCATCAGAAGGATATAGTTTCAACTGGGACAAGATTTTATCTGATAATATAGTCAAAGAGGTTTCAGATTACAGAGCTGCTAGAGCCCGAGGTCAACCAATGGCCTTTTACATGTCGACATACATCATGGATGCATTTTGTTTTATGACTCCATTCCCCCTGATGAATTGGAGTTGGAACACAAACTGCCTTGAACCCATTCACGAATATCACTCTGAGTTGTGGGAAGAAAACACAAAAAATTTGTTTTACGAAATTTTCCATTTTGTGGTAATACCCATGCATAAAATAATTTTCGACTGTGACCCTCCTCACATTTTTGAAGCAGTTTCAAATAACCTCAAGTGAATAGAAAACTGGTTCATTGAAGAAAGATTCTCCTACATTAGGGTTTATGGGTGTTCAATTCCCCCTCATGTGCTTCCAAAATTCCTCCCGGATAGACTGGTGTGTAGGGAAGTAGCACACCAAATAGTAAAAGGCAGTATCAGAATAGAGCTAAAGGAAGCTCAAAAGAAGTCCTGGCCAATCTTCCCTGTGCACATCGAGAAATTTTCATTACAAAATTTGGGACATTCCGGAGTGGAAGCAGAAGCACTCAAAGAAGTTAAACTGTTAAATATTGAGTACAAAAGGCATGACCCTTATCAACTAGTGAACAAACACTTGATACACTGCAATATGAAATCATATGAACATGAGGAGTCCCCTTGGGATGACATGTTCAAAGGGACCAAGTCTTATAAAGAAGTGTTAAAACGAGTACAGACATTGTCGTTTGACCTGCAAGCCAGCTTTCAGACCTTCCAAAAGCATAGATGGAGTGGTCTGCCTCAAGTACTTCAAGGATAAGAGATCACCCTCCCCCAGGAGCAAGAAAGTGTTCCCCTAGGTTTCGAGCAGGAAGCACAGAAGAAGGGAAATCCCAAAACGACCCTACAGAATACGAAAAGGCCTCCACAAAACAAAAAGACCGAAGAAGAGAAAATGTCAGGGAGACCTCCCAAGTCCGGTAAGCTTACTCCCCCTTTATCACCTGGTGTTGATGAAAATACGCCTAAGGCAACAGGAGGGAAAGAATATATAGAGCTAAGGATCCCCATAGCTTCCTTAGCCCCCTTACAGTCCACTTTTGGACTCCCATAGATAGGAGCTTTGTTTATTGATGACCTTACCTCCATTCCGATAGATGAGATTCCTCCTTCCAATTATTTTTTCAGCAGAAAAAGGAAGGTCTTCCTGAAACAGGAGATGCATAAGAAGGAGGGGAATATGGTAAAAAAACATAAAGTCTTGATAGACGGACATAATTTGGAGGAAGAGGATTTTTCTATAGAGATAGCAGGTTCCATGGGAGCCATGGAAACAACAAACTTTTTTACTGTGGGAAAAATGAGAACCAGGATAAAGAAGAGTGATAAAATCATAGCACAATTACAAGAGCAGTTAAAAAATTCTGAGGAGAACATTAGAGAAGAAATGAGTAGAATCTTGGAGCAGACAAGGGCTGCCGAAAGGTTAGAGGTTCAATTACTCAAAACGAGCTTGGACAAAATGAGCTAGAAAATACAAGCAAGTCAGCTACAGATTACTCAGCAAAAGGAGCATGCAGAACAGTTACAGGCTACATTAATATTGATGGAAGGTCAAATTATAGATTTAAAATCCTTTCAGGCCTACTCATTGAAAATACATTCAAAAATAGAAGTTGGACAATAGAAATTGATTTAAAAGATAGAGAGTGTTCAGAATTACTTTCAAGAAGTAGATAATGCCTTTGATAATATTATCTTGAGGGAAAAAGAAGCCAAAGCAGTGAGGATTACTCTCCAAAAGGAAATTATATATTCGACAGGTGAGGAGGTATCCAAAACTATGAAAGTATCAGCCACAGAGAAAATCAGAGGCGACATCATGCTCAAACTATGGGAAACCAACATAACTGAAAGGAAAAGAATAGTCAAAGAAATCAGAGATGACTGTGAAGAAGTTTTTGATCTTCTAGACAAAGGGTCGTTAAATATTGGAAAAGGCAATTGTACAGGACTTCTGGGACAAATCAATATTGAAAGACGTCAATTAAATTTTAGGGAAGATTTGAGTGAAATCCAAATGGAAATTTCACAACTAAGAAAAATGGATGTCACCCTAATAGATAGGTTGTTAGTTGAGCCTAACTTAAAACTATAGTCAATAAAGTTTGCAGATAAAGGAGTTGATGACCATCTTTCAAAGATTCAGAGAAAGGTTTTTTTGTTCGAGGCAAGAGATCTTCCAGAACCCCCCAGAAATTTTACACAGTTCCTGGAGAGATGCATTAAATGTATTGAATCAAAAGAAGGAGAGTCATCAACAAAGTAAAAGTATTATTTGGAAGAGCTTTACTTCCAAGAAAATGGAAAAATGGAGAAGATCATGAAAACGGTTTTGGATCTATTTTTCAACAAATAGTTAGTCTCTAAGAATTAGGAAATCACCAACCGTCCTAAGATTGGTGGTTTTGTATAAATGTATTTTTTCAAGACTAAGAGGGGTATTTTTTCTGGAGGAGATTGTAAAGAGAAAATTTCATTTTGTTAGAATTAATACCATATAGATTGAAGATTCCAGATCTTGTCAAGCCTGAGTTATGTGTTTCTCTGTCATTTCATCTTTTATTTCACACCTTCATTAAATGTTTTCATGAGGTAACTTCTATTGTGGTGATTAAACTTTTAGATTATCTAACCATTTGCAGTTTTTCCTCTATATCAACTGTTAGCGGATATAAGACCTATGAACGTTTTAGAACTCTGAAATTATATACTTCTTCGAAGTTATCTCCCTTCCTTCTTCTATTTGTATAAAATGAGATTCCTCTTAAATTGATGCCTCATTTTTGTTATACAACTACATGTTTCCTTTTCTTTCTTCATTCCATGCACTGTCTCTTTTAAAATTGACTCAGATACTAGAAAATTCCTTCATTTATGTTATACTATTGATTCATAATTTGGAAGTTTTGTTCTTATTAATTCAAACCAGAAATTTGCGACCCTTAATTTTTTTTCTTTTTTTTCTTTTTTGACTTTAAAAGAAAGGAAACCCTTTGCTTTCATGACTATTCCAGTTGCCAGACAGCCTAATATAGAACCCGGTCTATCAGATCAGAAGATCATTGTGTTAAACCTATTAAATACCATCTTACAAACAACAAATACATGGGTAGAACTTGAACATGCATGGGCTGCAATTGAAAGGGATATTAGGATCCAAGAATAATGGGAAGCTAGACAGAGACAGTTAAGGAACCAACTGTGATATCGGTTTCCTTTAAACTAGTCTTTTTACCCTTTAATTATCTCTACCTTTTCGGATGCCTTGATGGTATACTTTAGAGCCTTAAAGTATAAACTCAGGAACAACAAGTCCTTCAATCCTTCTTGCATTCTTTCAACCTTGATAGCTAATTATTTTGATTTCCGTCCCTCCTGCGTTGTTACTTTGCTCAGTTTCTTCAACTTATCCTGTCATTCTTCTCTTAGTTGGTCTATTTTCCTACCCATAAAATCCCTTAATTCTTGATTTTTCTTTTCTCTAGCTTTTTCCTCTACTTTCCTTTTGATATGATCCTTCTCAACCCAAGTTTTACCGAAAAAAAGTGGGAAAGGGGCATTGTCCTCAACAAACCTAATGACTTCAAATTCTTCTTCAGCCAATGTTCCATTAGTAATAATAGGTACAATAGTTACTCTTCCACATAAAGTTATCATCTTTCCCTTAAACAAGCCTATCCTTCCTAAACAAGGTACCACAGTAGGATTTCCCAAAACTTGCCAAGTTTCTTCTGTCATAATATTCACTTGTGCTTCTTCATCCAAGACTATACAGTCTATGTCGAAGTCTTTTATTCTTGCACTTATGCGTTGTTTTTCTTTCAGGATTTCTGGTAAACTGACATGTTTATGAACATCCATCGCTTCTTTCAATTGTAATAACATAGTATGAACTTCCTCTAACTTTTTTTTTTTATGACTTCCTAACATACCCTTAGTCTCTTGACTCTTTTCATAATTTTTTTGTCTTATGTCTCTCCCTTCAAATTTAGCAATAATCATTGGACAATCCTCAACCTCATGACCAATAAATTTACAACAAAGACAAGTAGGGCCTACCCCAGGGCATTCCTTAGCAATATGTCCTGAACTTCTGCAATTATAACACAAAGTCAATCCTCTTTTTCTCTTAAATGGTCCCCAATATTTTTTATACTGTGCACTACCCCTAGGATCATAGTGTTGGACCTGCAATCTGCAAAAATTCTTTCTAGGTTCTTTCATCCATTTATCAGTCCAAAAACTCTTTCTATTCATAGGGATAACATATCTTTCTTCATTTTCATTAAATTTACTCAAATCAACTATTTCTTTCAACTTCTCCCTAGCTTCCAAACTATAACATAATCTATTAAACATACTTAAATTCATGCTTTCAAAACAAAAAAATTCACTTATCTTTCTCTTACCATAGTATAAAGATTACCTCTTTTAAAATATTACCTCTTTTCTTCAGAACAACTTACTTTATTGGCACACAGCTTCGAAAGTTAAGTAGAGTATTGTGCACTTCAACAACAAACCTACGCACAAAGATTCTCTTTTTCTTTACTTCAATTCCCAACAATCACAGTTTTAGGTCATGAAAACAGAACCATTTGTTGGAAGAGGGGTAGACCCAGGGTTCAATGCTTAACAATGCACCAACAAAACCCAGAATACCGGGGCTTTAGGCAACACCTCCGAAGCAGGCAGAGTCTCACCTGAGGTAGAAGAAAAGGGTTACAAGACATAGGTGTCTGTAACAAGGCTAGGACATAGATCTGTGATAAGAGCACTTCGCAGAATATTTTGTTAACACTTAGGAAGTGAACATGCATTAGTTTATTAACCTCATTAACATCGTAGAGAATAATAAAATACAGATAAGCGCAATAACAATAAGTGATTATGTACCCTAAGCACTTAGCACTGAGCACTGTGAGTTAGATCTAGAATTTATTTACCCTTAATCATAAGTAAAATACTTAAGCAACAAAACATTCATTCATTACACATCATAATCAAATCACTAAGAAAATGCATAACAGAAATAACATTGCACAAAGAAAACCATGAGACACTAGATATACGTGGTTCACCCCAGGGTGGGGCTACGTCCAAAAATCGGTTCGCCTCTTTATTATTCACCAAAATCTTGCATCCATTCACTCCTATGCACTAAGCCACATAGTCAAACTTCACACAAGATAGGATATCTGTGCACTAAGCACTAGATCCTCCTTCTTTACCTTCCAAAAATAGGTCAAATACACAGAGCCAAGTTCTCTTATCACGACACTTAGCACCTTCTACAAAATCATAGTCGAGCACAAAGCCTCGACCGCATGCTTGATAACTCTAGTTCTTCAAAACTAGTTCATGAGACTCAAGTGAATATTGAAAATCTCATGAGGGAAGGTCTCATTGATGAGGGGATTGAAGCCAAAGGATTTGGGAGGAATTTGGATGGCCATGCTCAGATTCCCAGGGGTAATCCCTTACCACAGGACAATATCAACCCCATCGAGATTGAGGATCTCACTAATCTGGCTCCGAAAAAATTAACTCTCATCTTTAATCTCCTCTCTTATATTCACCTTTGCACACTTAGTTTCATGAGAATCTAAGTCTTCATTGGCCAGCAATGGACAATGTTGTCAGTTTTTTTGGGTCTAGGGGAATTCACACCCCCAGTTTGGAAATCACTGGTTGAGGAGTTACTCCTCCCATCTTGTCAACATTGAGCATAGTCCTTATAATATCATCAAGTGGAGTTGTTAAACCTCCTTTGACTATTCCCAAGAGTGGGATGGGACCAAAACCCTCTACCTCATATGATGGAGGTTCCTTCTCTTTTGGGATGTCGATTATCGAGATGTCGCATATGCCAACCAGTTTCCCTCATACTTTCCCTAGTATCAGTATGTTCGAGGGGAGTTCTTCCAGCCCCTTTCCTACCTTTCCATGGAGAGGGGGAATATCCTCTCATCTACACCAACACTCAAAAGTGAATTTGTTCTATCTTCCTAGTTTCCCAGTGGGAATAAATCTCTTGAAGTCTTTGGTAACCAAATGGGTGGGTTCTTTCCTACTATGGAAATTCTTATTGAAAGTAATCCCTTCCTAATTCATGAAAACCATGCAAGTGGTGTCTCTCCATCTACCACAATGACCTCAAGGATAAATCCATTTTCTTACTTACCGAATCTGATGTATGGAGGTCTTTGTCCTTATGTTTAGGCACCATATACTTCTTATCAATAACCTAGACAAAAAAACTACAATTTTTATGCACCTAGTGGTGTTTATGCCCAAGGTATCTCTTTCACAAGTACCAATTAGATGGAAATTAAGAACCCTAGAAGTTGGAACACAACTCGTCTCCCTTTTCTTGTAACATTGAATTTACTTTATTTGACAAAACTTACAAATGACAAGGTGCTGCATAATGTGAATTGACCCCCAATTCCCGCTAAATTTCCCTTCAATATCCTAAAATTTGAAGGTAAATCTAGTGAGGATTTGTTGAATTTTCACTATGCTAGGCTCAAGCATGAGTTTTATTTCAATTTTAGCATTTACTTGGACCATCGACAAATGCAGCTACACCATTAACAATTGTTGCAATAACCGAGATCACAAGAAGAAATACCATGCAAAAGAACACAATAAATATCCTGGGAAACCCTTCTCAACAAGGGAAGAAAACCCAACAATCCTTTATTATATTATGAAGAGAAATACTTCCCACACCATAGACCTAGCACACAAAAGGGTTCTCTCAAAAACCAAGGCTAGTGCCCAAGAGAGGTGCGCACTTCAGTCCTAGAATATATACTTGCTGAAATTTCCAAAGTCACATGTGAGTTGTGTTTCTTAAATGGGGAAATCACATTTATTAATACTAGATTGGACACATCAAAAGTGGTGTCTATTGGCACAATAGGGCCGACCTCAATAAATCAGAATATAATTAATAATTACCATATTAATTATCTTTTACATTAATTATCTTTCACTTTATGGTGCGGTTGACCTATACCCTTTACATCACAATTAGGGTTACATGTAAATCTAACTATTAGACAATATAGCAAGGGATCTCACACACCCACTAGTGCTCAACCACTAGGGACACATACACATGTGCTCATCCACGGGGACATCCAACTCAACAGATATCTATCTCATTGAGTCTCACAGGAAAATCATCTAGACACACACTCACTAGTGCTCAGCCACTAGGGTCACATCCACCTGTGCTCAACCACAAGGAAATTCTACTCAACAGATATCTATATCACTGAGTCTCACAGGTGAATTATTTAGAGTACCACATTGTCTCAACTCTCTACACAGAGGAGAACAATACACCCATCACATGGGCACCTTCACCCCTCTCAAGGGTACACATCATTTCATCTCAAACGACACACCCATCTCATGGGTGTCCTCCCCACACAGGGGAACACAATGTTCCATCTCAATCTTAGAGATGAACGACACACACATCTCATGGGAACACCCAACTCATGGGCTCTCTCATAGGCTGACTCACTCAGTTTGTGTCCTAGAGGATGGCTCATGAAGCTGTAATAATCAACACTCCCTCTCAGCTAGGGAGGCATTCTCCACCATGCCAAGTCTCTCACTAAAGTAATCAAACTTCATCTTGGAAAGCACTTTGGTGAAGATATTTTCAATCTTCTCATGTGTAGGAAGGTATTGCACATGTACTACTTTCCTCTGCACTATGTCTCTGATATAATGATATTTTATCTCAATGTGTTTCGATCTATCGTGAAACACAAGGTTCTCAGAGAGCTTCACACAACTCTGGTTATCATAATGAATAATGGTAGGATCCATATCATGATCAAATAAATTTGTCAGGAGCTTGTGAATCCACATTTCTTCACAGAATGTCACACTCAATGCCATATACTCTGCTTTTGCGGTTCTCAAGGTCACAGAGCTCTGTTTCCTGCTGTACCAGGAAACCATGGAAGACCCAAAGGTAAAACAACAACCGAATGTTCTCTTTCAGTCCATTGCACTCCTTTCCCAATCTGCATCGACATATCCCTGCAAACTCAAGTCTACATTGGAGGAATATATCAGGCCATATCCAACTGTGCCTCGTAGATATCTCAATACATGCTTCACTTCTATCCAATGATTCTGTCTCAATTGACTCATAATTTGACTAAGTAAATTCACTCCATAGCATATATCAGGTCTAGTGTTATCCAGATACATCAATGATCCAATCAGTTGTCTGTACAAATGTGGATCAATCTCACTTGAATCATTAGAAGCATCATTCATTTACTTCAGATCCATCAGCATCGGTCTAGACATGGATTTGCACTCTGTCATACCAAACTTATTCAATATCTCCACTGTATATTTTCCTTGACTCGGGAAAATCTCATCAGTCCTCTACCATACTTCTAGTCCCAAGAAGTAGTGCATTGTACCTAGATCCTTCATCTTGAATTCAGAAGTCAATTCTTTCTTGCATTCAACAATAAGTCTTTCTGAACTAGTGAGGAATAATCCATCCACATATAGGACCAAGATTAGGCACTCATTACCAACAATATGATAATATAGGTTTGGATCAGCAACACTCTTGCTGAAGCCCAAAATCATCAATAATTCATCCATTTTATCATACCTTAAGAGGTATTATGCCTAGGTTGGTCACCTGGGTGTGACTTCTTGTATATAGTGTATAGTTTTATTTATACATGTTTTGTCTTGTGGATGTGTAGTTTATTGTGTTTATTTTCACCGTGGTAGATCTCAATTGAATCTGAGGTCTATGTTGGGTTCACAGTTTAAATGTGTTGAACCTTCACATAATATATCTAGCTAGAAAATACCACACACATTTGCAGAGAGAAATTGAGAAAGAAGAAGCAAGAGAGAAAGAATGGAAGAATTCTCATTAACTGTATTCCACACTCAAAGAGTGAATAATTTACAATATAAATAGGATACATGAGTAACTAATGTGCCATAGTGGTGGTGTAGAGTGATATGGACACACACCAGCATTTACGAGAGTAAACTGCCACCTAGTCTAGTCTCTCAAGAAGTTATAGGAGTGAAATGCCACCTAGTATGAGTTAACTAGTCTATCAGTCTTTAGTTAACTGACTGAAACATAGTGAAGTGAGGAGGAGATAAGGAAATCATGAGTAATTTGATATTCTGGTGACGATCCCAAGGACAATGTGCATTAGTTGGTGATGATCCCAATGTTGCATGGTGATAATCCCAATGTAGCATCTAGACTCCACTCAACTAATCAAATTGAAGTGAAAACTGAAGAGAATATTCTCCCTAGAGGAATATTCTTCCTAAAATATAGGAGACTGAATAATGACTAAGAAACAAGGAAAAACCTTAGGAAAAATAAATCCTAGGTGTGTGTGAAATAGCTCCAACACCCCCCTTGAACATCACTATGGTGAAAATAAAGAATGGGTCCCGACAATGAGGCCATGTTAGGTACCCAAATACAAAAGATACACTGAAATAAATGCGGAAAGAGGGAAAACCTCATGGGAAAAAATCCCCCTCAAATCACAATGCATAAAAAATGAGAAGGAACAAAAAGCAGTTGCCAAGCAACCTTGTCCTTCACTCCAAGAAGTCCTCACAACTGTGCAAGTTTGTGCTCGTTGATGATTTTTTTGAAGATTTAGATGTATTTATGGATATGATGAAGTAGATGCACCATTGAGATGTCCACACATATCCACTTTCTCTTCTTGTAATGAAGAAGATCCAAATAATTTTTGGATGAAACTTTGAAAACCGTGTGGCCGTTTTCGAAAAAACGTTGAAATTTTGTTGATTTTAAATGATCATAACTTTACTTCCCGAACTCTGTTTTGGACGATTGTTTTTTTGAAATTGGATATTTTCCCAAGACGAATTCAAATATCCAATTTTTTTCTGTAAATTTTTCTCAGAATATATCAGAATTGAGTCTGATGTGCACGACTCCCTTTTTGTCTCCTGAGATGCATGCATTGCGCATGGAAAAAGTGTCTGCATGTGACCCTTGATATGCATGCCATATATATTCCACATTAAATTCAGAAAACAAATATGAAATGGAGTAGACATCATCTTCAATTAGTGGAATACAAATTTGTGCAGATACTTGTGTAGAAGGCTCTTCAAACTGAGATGATTTATCTTCCAGTGGCTTTTCTACATTCTCTATTTTGCATGAAATCTTCGTTATTCCCAAATAAAACCTCGAATATGGTCCATAATTCATTTGGAGTTGAGTCCTGTGAGAAATCATATACTTGGTGGATAATTTTTGGAGAAATAGATAAGCAAATAAATCCTATGGCCATATCTTGTCTATTGAGAAAGTAGTTTTTCTCATCGGAGAAAGAAGGCTCTACTTTTGTTGCCATAGTTATTTGGTACAAGCCTCTGCATCTGAGTTAAAGTATAATTTTTTTCTTCCATTCCTAATATTTATGAGGTGTGAGGAGTATTATCGATGAATAATCCATATTTCTGTGTTCTTCAATCTTCAGTACCTGCAAAAATAATTTGGTGTAGCTTTTGCTTAGCATTCTGTCATCTCTGATACCATTTAAATGTGTTGAACTTGCACATAATATATCTAGATAGAAAATACCACACACATTTGCAGAGAGAAATTGAGAAAGAAAAAGCAAGAGAGAAAGAATGGAAGAATTCTCATTAACCATATTCCACACTCAAAGAGTGAATAATTTACAATAGATATAGGATACATGAGTAACAAATGCGCCATACATTGGATTGCTGAGAGGGGGGGGGTGAATCATTAATAGAGAAATATAATCCTTTTTCACCATAAAATTCAAGTGTTATATCAATGTAGCATTATCATCCAATAGTTGCAGAGTAAATAAACAATGAGTAATAACACACATACACTGTACACCAGTGTTTTATGTGGAAACCCAAAGTGGGAGAAAACCACAAAATGATTTTTCTTATAAGTCTTTAAGAATTACATTCATTGGAAGCACCAACTTCCTTTGTTTTCCAGCTGCAGCTGGAAGGAGGCTCCAAGCCCCTAGTTTCTCAGGCTACAAACTGAGGGAAGATCCAACTCCCCAATTCTCTGGATACAACCAAAAGGAGGCTACAACCCCCTATGTTCTATGTCTACAACTGGAAGGAGGCGACAACCATCTGTCATTTCCCCGTCCAACCACCCTGATGTAGAAGTAGAATGATGGAACCACTGTCACACTATCACTGCGAGATATACTGTTGTAAACCTGTACCAATCAACTTGTAATCAACCTATAACAAATTGTACCAATAACATGTGCCAACATGTACTGTACATAAACCTGTACCTCAACTTGTACCATAAAAAAATGCATCAACCATGCACCAAACCTGTACAAATAACCTGTCACAATAACCTGTCCAAACAACCTATACCATAAACAAGTGCATCAACCATGCACCAACCTATACCTCAACCTATACCATCAACGAGTTCATCAACCATGCACCAAATATGTACCAATCATGCATCAAATACACATAAACTATGACTCATAAAGATGTACCAACTGTAATTTTTAAACCTGTGAATTAAAGTAATGCATATAGATTCTTAAGAAAAACATAATTTAATCAATGACTCGTACACAGAGTACACAGAGATTTTATACTGGAAACCCTCAACCGGGAAAACCTTTCTTATATTCATTATATCTAATTTCACCATTCACCATACAATATATACAATGTTTTTAGGTATTCTGTAGATACCAAAACCACTAAAAATTAATCCCTTAAACCGGGATTAAATTAGAAAACCACTAAAAATAGCAAAAACCACCCANAACCAGGGGGGGGGGGGATATCTTCCCCTCCCCTGGGATCCCCCTAGGAAAGTGCCCGACGCAGATGACACAAAGAGCACTACTAGAGGGATCGTCAGACGCAGTTGTCGAATCTGATGCGCCCACACACACACACATGCAAAGAATATAATACATACCCAACATTCTCCCACTTGTTGTTTTCTTTGCATCCAGGGCTCCAGGGGATTATATAGTCAACAATCCAGGGAAAAAATGCCCATTGTTACTCTACACCAGGAGAAATTTTCTGTGCTCAGAGACTTCGTCAATGAATCTACAACATTCTTCAAAGTGACAAACTTTTCCAGAAACATCAATATGCTTTGTCTTCGAATGATAAGATGGGTTCTTTGCCAGGAAGATTGCACTCTGACTATCACAATCTAATCTTAATGCTTGTTGTACCAACCCAATACCTGAACACAATCTTTGTAACCATACTTCTTCCTTGCTTGCATGAGTGGCTGCCATGTATTCAGCTTTTGTAGTTGAGAGTCCCACTACAAACTATCCTTTGCTCATCCAACTGATTGCTCCCCCAAATAGGTTAAACACATACCCACTTGTAGATCTTCTACGATCTATATCTCTAGCCCATTCTGCATCAACAAATCCATGTATGTCCACCACTCTGTCAAATCATGTTCTTCCTTGGTAGCACAATCCATAACTAGTAGTGCCACGAAGATACTTGAAGACCCTCTTTACTATTGTCCAATGCTCCTTTCCTAGTTTTGACATATACCTGCTCAAAACTCCCACTGCATGTGAAATGTCCGGTCTAGTACAAACCATTGAATACATCAAACTACCAACTGCACTGGCATACAAAACATGGGACATGTCCTCTTCTTCTTCCTGTGTCTTGGGACACTGATCTGCAGATAACTTTACACCTATAGGAATAGGAACCTTGATTGGTTTAATTCCATTCATATTAAACCTCTACAATATCATCTCAACATATTTTCTCTAATTCAACTAGAGTTTCATGTTTGCATGATCTCTTTTAATCTCCATTCCCAGAATGAATTTAGTAGCACTGAGATCCTTCATGTCAAATTTGGAGGATAGTTGTGATTTCACCTCCTTGATAACATCCATGTTATTTCCTACCAACAACATGTCATCAGTATACAACACTACATAAATGAAGTGATTACCAACCTATTTGGAATATACACAGTGATCAACCCTACTTCTTACAAATCCCAATCCAAGGATGTATGTATCAAAATTTTGGTACCACATCCTAGGTGATTGCTTTAGACCATATAGTGACTTCTTTAGCTTACAGACCAGCTCTTTATTTCCCTTCACTACAAATCCTTCTGGCTGCTTCATGTAGATTTCTTCTTCCAGATCGCCATGTAGGAATTTTGCCTTCACATCCATATTTTCCACTTCAAGATCAAAAGCAGAAGAAATAGATAAAATAAATCTAATAGAAGTTAACTTAGCAACAAGAGAAAAAATATCACCAAAGTCAATTCCCTCTACCTCGGAATAACCTTTTGCTACTAGTCGAGCTTTGTATTTCTCCACTTTTCCTTCTGCATTAAACTTCTTCTTAAACAACCATTTGCTACCAACAAATTTTCTTCTAGCTGGAAACTCAACTATATCCCATGCTTCATTCTTATCCAAGGCATCCATTTCTTCAACCATGGCCTTCTTACATAGTTTACTATCCTCTGAATTCACTGCTTCCCTGGCAGTTCTGGGATCATCATCAGTAATAGATAAAGCAAAATTGGAATGAAAATTAGGTGGACTATACCTTTCTGGTTGCCTTATTTGTCTCACTGATCTCCTCAATACTGGGGTATGAGGTTCTTCTTCTTCTACTGCTGCTTCATCTTCTTCATATGATTCATATTTTGCATCATCCAACTCTAGCTCTATTTTCTCAGGATCTTCTGGCCTTGGTAGGAATTCTTGTTTGGAAACATCTTTTACCTCTCTGAAAACAACATCTTGACTGTAAACAGTCTTCTTGGTTTCTGGGTTCGAAAGATTATAACCTTTCACACCATCTTTATAACCAATAAAGATACACTTTTCAGCCTTTTTATCCATCTTACTCCTATTTTCCTTTGGAACATGTACACAATCATCATAACCAAACAATCTAAGATATTGAAGAGAGGGTTTCTTTCCAGTCCATACTTCGTGTGGATTTTTATCATCCAATGCCGATGAGGGTGATTGATTGACTAGGTAACATGTTGTACCCACTGCCTCTGCCCAGAATTCATGTCCTAAATCGGCACCACTGGGCATGCTCCTTTCTTTTTCCATCAGTGTCATGTTCATCCTTTCTACAACTAGATTCTACTGAGGAGTGTATGGAGTAGTCTTCTACCTTGCTATACAACACTTCTTACAAAAAATTTCGAATTCATTTCCGCAGAATTCTCCACCATTATCTGTTCTCAATACCTTTATTTTATTCTCTGTCTGATTTTCTACCAGAGCCTTAAACTCTTTAAATTGATCAAATACCTCAGATTTCTTTCTAAGAAAATAAATTGATGTGTTCCTTGAGAAATCATCTATGAATGAAACATAATACAGAGACTTACCTAGTGATGGGACATGCACAGGTCCAAACACATCATTGTGTATCAAATCTAAGACCCCCTTTGCTCTTGTAGCACCAGATGGGAATATTACTCGATTTTGTTTACCATATATGCAATGTTCACAGAAATTAAAATCCAGATTGCAATTATCCATACCTTCAACCATACCTTTACCGTGTAGTGTTCAAAGGCCCTTTTCTCCAATATGCCCCAGTATTTGATGCCACAACATGGTCTTCTTTTCTGGGACAGTATTGATCTTGTCTCCTTCATTTCTCTTCTCGGAGACAATAGAATTGTTGCACCCATTAGTATAAGTGTTTCTCAACAACTTGTACAGATTTCCACACTGAACTCCCCTCATCAACACCATTGCTCCTCATACCATATTGCAAGTGTTCTTTCAAAATACAGTATTCACTCCTGCATCATCCAACTTGCTTATAGATATTAGGCTCCTAGCTAGTTTTGGAATATGAATAACCCTAGGGAGTTTTCTAATATTTCCATCTTTTAGCAGCAACATAACCCTTCCATGTCCCATGATTTTTGTTGTCGATTCATCTCCTAGGAATACATCACCACCATCATATTTTTCATATTCAGAGAACCACTCCCTATGAGGAGTCATGTGGTTTGATGCACATGAGTCGATAAACCATACATCATGGTCTGCATGTGTACCTTTAGATGCAAGGTAAACATCACCTCCTTCTTCAATGGAGGTTTTCGTCTCTGTGGAAGAGGTACTATCAGATCCCTTTGGTTTTTCAACCTTCTTAGACTTGCAATATTTCTTATAATGCCTTGTAGACTTAGATCTACATGTATATTTAGATCTCCCCCCCCGAAGACTTACCAGGATTCCTAGCTTGGGTACGACCTCTTACAAATAAAGCATATGTGCTATGACCATCCATGTTTTTTCACCTCATCTCTTCAGATAACAAGGATGTAACTACATCCTCATACTTCAATGTAGATTGAGTGGTACTACCTATTGCTACAACTAGATTATACCTAGAGTCTGGAAAAGAACATAACAAAGTAATACACTTGTCTTCTTCTGCAATCGTAATATTAACAAAGACAAGTTGACTTACCAGAGTATTAAAGGCATTTAGATGTTCTATCACAAAATCTCCATCTTCCATAATAAGATGATACAACTTCTTTCGAAGAAACAACTTGTTTACCAGGGACTTTGATTGATACAAATTCCCCAACTTATCCCATAGTTACTTGGTTGTAGAATCTCCTAAGACATTCAACAATACTAAATCTGCCAGGCAGAGTCGAATAATACTCCTTGCTCTTCTATCCAACTTCTCCCAATCTTCCTTCGACATACCAGTAGGTGGTGTACTGGTAGTTTGTGTACTAGTAGGTTGTGTACCAATAGCTTGTGTGCTAGTAGACGATGTACCAGTAGGCTGTGTACCAGGATCCACAACAATCCATTTTTCTTTGTCTACAAGAAGGTCCTCCATATTCATCTTCCATAGCTCAAAGTTTTTACCATTTAACTTCTCTATCTTGATTCTAGAAGAGCTTGTCATTCCTCTTTCTGCACTCAAATTACCACTACAAAATCTCCCACTAAACCCAGGTTTATCACAGACCCAAGATAAACTTGATCTATCAAGACCGAGCCAAACCCTCAACAACAAAGGCGTCCCTCTGAAGCCAAAAATGAGCTCTGATACCACATGTAGGTTTTAAACCTCTGAAGTAAAGCAATGCATATAGATTCTTAAGAAAAAAATAATTTAATCAATGGATCATACACAGAGTACACATAGATTTTATACCGGAAACCCTCAACCGAGAAAACCTTTCTTATATTCATTATATCGAATTTCACCATTCACCATACAATATATACAATGTTTTTAGGTATTATGTAGATACCAAAACCCTAATCCCTTAATCCGAGATTAATTTAGAAAACCACTAAAATATCAAAAACCGCCCAAAAATAAATTTGGGGGCATTGCCCAGAACGCTGCGTGTAACTGGGGGGGCATACTTGCCCCCCCAAGGAAAGCGCCCGACGCACACAAAACAAAGAGAACTACTGGAGGTATCATCAGACAGATTTTTTGATTCTGACGCACCCACACACACACATACAAAGAATATAACACGTACCCAACACCAACATCATCAGTTATACACCTCATGTATGTGCCAACTCATCAACTACTTGTCTCAACCATGTACCCAACATGTACCTCAACCAAAATCCCTCATCAATTTCATCATCCAAATCTTATTTTTAACTATGTAATAGACCGGGTGTATATGATCACATACCTACAAACCTTCCTTAACTTTAACAACAAGAGACTAGAATTTCATCAAACTGTACTTTAGTCTCACATGACTAATTTTGGATTAGTCAAAAACCCTAACTTGCAATAATCGTAACTATGTACATGTAATGAATAAAGATATGAAGATGGTACACAATGTTCTTCAGTGTATTTTATGTGATTCTTCCATATTTCACTACTTTAACCTCTCAAAAAAGGATTTATAGCAAAAATGGCATATTGTGTTGAATTCTGGCTTATTCTAGAGAGCGAACTTGTAGACAATGCCCTGCACGGAATATTTGTTGTATGGATCTGAAAATTGTACAAACAATACCACAGAATTTAATCTAACCAATACATTTGGTATTACTGAGTTTGTATCTGTTATGAAGAAGTTGTGACGCTTTTACTTGAAACACCTGTTTTATACTAGTTTCAGGACTAGCCACAAACCCTATTTTCCACGGCGTGTAACTCCAAAAATACAATGACACACAAGCTAAAATTTGTATCACAGCTACTTGGATATGTTTTCTCAATGTCATCCCAATTTTATGGTCTAAGTAATTCTAAAAGAAACGTTATTGCGAAAATGGTGAGATGACATGTAAATAACATACCTTAGAAAGCATCATCAAAAGAATTTATCCTCCCTTGAATTTTGGCCTTGTTTACTTCACCTTCCTTCTAAAATATGGCTTAGATATCCTTTGGTTACCTTAGTAACCTGTAGATATTCAATATTCTCAAGTGTGATTAAAATGAGAGAGTCTTGCCTCTTATTTATACTTTCATGTAGCTTCCTCAAGGGGTTACCTTTTAACCATCTTAACCCACTTTCCTTATTTTAGGGTTAGCCCACTTATAACCACTTGTCCACTTAGTAATTTCTCCATTAACTTTATTATTTAAATAATTTATTTTGTATTCACTTTGACTTGTAGTACACTCATCACTTCACTTTATTATT